>PVKH010033862.1:0-11952 GCA_004027955.1 Chaetophractus vellerosus
TTCTAGGGGAACGATATGGACACTAAAACACACAAACAAACTAGAGTATTAGAAAAATGGTATCTAGTATGAGAAAGAAAGGAAAAACAGGTTAATTAGAGAGACTGACTAGGTAGGATAGTCAGAGAAGGGCCTCTCTCAGTTGAGATATATATTAACATTCCATGGAAGACATTGAGGGAAATGATGGGCCCTAAGGGAGATAAAGGCTACAACATGCCTCTTTTATAAATTAGGACTTGTTCTTTCCTCCCTTTCTCTTGGTCATCCAACCCCAAGGAGCTTCACTGATTTATAAGGCACCAGATCAAAGAGTGAGAGGCCAGAGATAGGCACTCTCACCCCTTTCAAAGACACGCCTCTTCCTAGATCACTAGGAATATCAGCCTCCTTCAGAAGAGGCCATGACTGTCCATAAGGGGCATTTCAAGACCATAACAAGATGGACATTCATCATCATAATTCAGCAAATATTTGTTGACCATCTCCTGTGGCCAGGCATTTCTGGGAACACAGCAGTGAACAAAATCAGACAAAAATCCTTGACCCCACGGAGCTTACATTTGTATAGCAATATAACACATTATAACCCTATTGTAATTCACATACATCTGTCATCCTCTCCCCCCATATTGCTAGTAATTAATAATGCTGGAATTAAATCTCGTTTCTATCAAATCTCAGTCTAGAATTCTTTTTGTTACAAGACAGTGACACTTCCTAGTATACTTGTAGTTGGTACCATCTAGTTTAAAAGTTATTTGCTAGTTGTTTCATATGCACTTGACTTGTCCCACCTGATTGTAAGCTTGATGAAGGCAGGGATCCTTATTTATTCGGGTAATATTTTGGGCACATTAGTCTGTGGTTCCAGAAGAGAGAAAGTCTTGCTCCCTTTACCCCCCACCCTTTTGCTTTCTTTTCTTTCAGGTGGCAGTCTAATTAGCTTCCTGGTTATGAAAAGAATAAAGGATCCTAGGCAGTTGGAAGGTAGTTAATTCAACTCTGTTTTTGTGGAATACTAACTGTCCCTGTAGATACCCAGAGTTGAGGTCAATGAAGAAACTTTTTCTGAAGAATGAGAAGAATGAAACTTATGCTGGAATTTAATTGTGCTCTGCCTGAAAATCTATTCTCAAATCTTCCGACCACTAGATTCAGAAACCTCTGGAATTTATTTCCAATATAATTTTATTTGGAATGATAGAAATGTTGAGCACTTTCCCACTAACCTCTCTCCACTGAGGTCCCTCTGATACTTGTGCTTAATGGTCAGAGGAAGCACCTTATAGTAATGCACTAAAATTTTCAGCCTGGAAATAAATCAGACCACATGTGTGTTTGTTCAGCTCCACCAACACCGATGAAATGCATGCTTCTGTTTTGTTAAGGGAATGATGTCATTTTAGTTATGTGAAAAATGACTTAAAATGTGGTTTGTTTTTAGTTGAGCTGTCAATTTTTATTTTTCCAGCTTTCAATATATGGGTTTCACACTTTAAAATGCATCAGCAGTTATTTATAAGTATTCTATTACTACTAATATTTTTAAAAGCTTCTGAATAAAATATAAATCAAGAAATTTATTTAACATTAATTCATGATAATTGTGATTAATTTTTTGATAATTTCAACCTGAGGGAAACAGTTTTGGGAATGATGACAGGATTTTTAATATCATGGTTTTAATATGATAGCTGCCCATGACTGGCATCCAGTTAGTACTTGAGTGATTCTTGTTTTTCTTCAGTTTGGATTTCACATCAGCAAACATTTTTTGAGTGTTTGCCAGCTTTTGTATTTTTTAAGGAGCAAGATTAAAAGATTTGCCCTTGCATTGGTGGTTAGAGTTCCAAGAACATACTGGACATCTTGGCACAGGCTTCTGTACATGTGCACACAGCCCCCTGTTTTTAAGAGGGTGGGACCAAATTAGAGCTTGTTAATTCGGGCTAGAGAGACAGTTGGCTTAGGTTATTTCTAATAGCATTTAGCTTTCTCTCACTTTTTGGAATGCTTTGATCACTTGAAAACAGCTCTGCCACTATGAACTAAATTGCGTAAAGTCAAACATTTATCTTTCTGGAATTCTCCTCCCCTCCTCTTTATTTTTATTTAGCAACACTGATGGAAAAGAATTCCAGCAATAGGGTGGCATGGGTGTAAAGGTGTGACTACACTCATAAAGTCAGGTAGAATAAAGTCAGCAAATATTCAGATGTGTCTGCCCCCCTTTGAGAGTTACTTTACTCCATGCTCCACCGGATTGTTGGAACTGCCGTAGTCATCCACTGAAAGAAAGAAGCACCTTTCTTTCCCACCCTCACCCTACTTCAGCTAAAAAGCATTAGTACCACCACATGTTCGGACCAAAGTGGCTCTGGGGTTGGGTTTGGTTTCTGAAATGATACAGATTATTTGCATCATTCTTGTTTTACTGTTGTAAATGGTAAGAAGGTAAGAACATGATTTTGTTTGTTTAGCTATTCATTCTATAAAGATTTAAGTCCTCTGTACAAGACACAGTTCTAGGAACAGGGAATCAGAAATGAATTCTAGCTTGCTACATAGTATGGTTAAAAAGACCACTAGGAGATTGCCAGGTGATTGAGGAAACATGGTATCCAGATACAAAAGAAGTAGAGAACATAAGAGAATGTATAATTAAGTGCTAAATAGCACATTTGTAGGCTATGAATAAATTCAGTCAACAAATAATGATTGAAGACTTATACTGAGTCAGATACTACTTATCTATTGGAGATAAGTTTCATTGTTTGATGTAGTTTCTGAATGTAGAGAGGAGAAAGCCGAGGTGATGTAGATAACTTAAACTGTGAAATTTTTCCTGTTCTCAGTGACCTTTAACAAAATTTTTTTTTATTGTGAACTATTTCAATCAGAAAGATGGAAAAATAGACAAAGACCACTTACCATGAAAAAAACTGGATGAAAAGTTTTGCCAAAAATGCCACATCTGTCCAAAATCTCTTGCCTAATCCAAAGCCTACCTGCTTTGGGCATGGAGAATCCGGTGTTCCAGGTCTGAGTTTGCAGTAAGCAATTTTGTGACCTTTGACAAATCATGTGATCTTTTTATGCTGCATTTTCTCTCCTTTATCCAAAACATAACTCCTAAAGACTCAGATCAAAGGCTGAATGTTCTTTGAAGCCTTTTCTGAATACTTCTCTTCATCCCTGCCCACCCTTCTTTCCACTTCATCCCCTAGTTGTCTGGAAGGACTCTTTCCAACTCCAAAACTCCCTTAATACTTGAGTTATACCTCTTTTCTATAAGACTTACCAGTTTTGACCTTGCATTGTATCATTTTGACATCTAATTGCTTTTTTAGGTCCTTAAAGGCAGAATCTGGTCTGTTCTCTTTTGAATCTACTTCAACACCAAGTATGTAGTAGGCAATCAGAGCAAATATTTCTGTACAATAACTGTTTGCTACATATTGATGTCAATCAATGTGTGCCTGGTCAAGTTACAGTGTTTTGTTTCTTGCTTTGGTGTCGGTGAAATGAAATGAAAAATACTAAAGTTGTACAGGATAAGAGTTATAAAAAATTCCATGTCTTCAGAGTACTATCTGTTACGTCGTCTTTCATTCAGATAGATATTTGGACCTTTGGTGATAGCCCCAGATAAAAATGATTAATAATTGGAAAATACAGTAGATAACACAGTAGATAAATATTAAAAGTTTCTCTTTAATGTTTAAAAGTCTTTTAAGCACAACTTTTGTTGACAGAATGTATTATGTACATTCTATCTAAAGATTTTATTTTAAGGCTTGGGTTTTCTTTTGTTTGAAATTGAGAAATATATTAGATTTTGATGCTTCAAAGTGTTAATGTCAAGATTAGATTTCCAAGCATAGGCTTACATGAAACACTTGAGAAATACTCAGGTATACCTATCTAAAACAAATTACATCATTTTAAAAATATGTTATTGTTTTTATGCTACCTAGAATAAGTGAGTTTTAATATAGTAAAACGAGCAACCAGGTTTTCTAGAAACTTCAGTTACTTGACTTTTGGGGTAATTTATCAGAAAGAGACCAATGAGAATATTTTATTGCTTGCTAACATCAGGGATTTACTTATTTTTAAAAGCATTTCAGGTTATGGTATGGGAGCTATGAGCCTATCTATTTATCTGGCATCATAATTACTGGTGTCCCTAATAATTGCTAAACTCTCAGCTACCAAAGATTCTGATATATTCCTATCCAGGATTTGATAGACAAGATGGTTATTTAGTTACAGGTTTTGAACCCAAAGCATCTCTGGTTTTTTGGTGGCCATTCAAGGCTTTAACATACAAGGTAGTTTTAAAACATATTCATTTTGAAAACTGAAATAGTCTGGCTGTCAAAGAAAGTATTCTCACTTCTTTCCTAATATTAACTTTTTCTTAACTTCAACACTGACTTCACATAAAGCTGCTAGTGTTTCATTATAGTCACTTTTGTTGAGCAGGAGAAAGCATGCTTTGCATTCTCAGAGGGGAGACACTTTACTGGTACTGGGGAAGAATTTTTGTAATTTTATTAGAATGCCTGCTTTAATTATGAACTAATTTTTATATCCTATTATGTTTAGTTGTAATTTTCTCTATAATTTTATTAAAATACCTGCTCTAACTATGAAATAACTTTTATGTCCTATTAAGTTTAGTTGTTGTATCTGTTATCATCAAAGAATACTGTAGAACTCTGTAATGATGCCACCAAATAATGGCCAATACCATTTTATTATCATTTTCCTGGATGTAGGAACATTTTGTGTGTTTCCAGTTTTATCTGGTGTCCTTTTAACATTTTTTCCCAAAAATTGAAGATGATTTTGAACATGTTAGATGGTGACTTTGCAGAATCAATTACCTAACATTTGATGTTATTGTAAAGCCAAATTGGAATTACTTCTTCATGAATGCCCATGAAATTTTTCATTATCTTTGTTATGTCACACATTACTTTGAAATACCCACATTCATTGGGTTTTTTGGATTTTTTAAAACTAGTTTGTAATTGCTTGGTGAGTGAAAACTACCTGATTAATCTTGGTGTCCTCTGCAGAGCCTAGCATAGTTGCTTGAGTAAAATAAATAATTTATTAAGAAAATAAATGGCTTAGATTGGTCTTAATAATTGGGGAAGCCCAATTATATTTTTCATTTAAAAATGTAGTAGGAACTTTTGTCAATAGCAAAAAACGTAAAGACTTCTCTGTCATTGGTAGTAAGAATAAATAGTAGCAAATAACATTTGTATTCATAAATACTTTTGTTACCTTCATTTAAGTTTTAATTATTATGATCCTATACATAGATATTTTAATTATTATGATCCTATACATTGATATCATTTTTTCCAGCTTACATGTTCTCTTTTCTTACTACTTAGAGACATTTGTCAGATTAAAGACAGATAAGCACTCCATTTAACATGTATTGTGCCCACACACTATAAAGTGTACTGTATCATAAGCTTAAAATAACTTAAATCCAAGGATGTACTTTTATTTTTATGAACTTTATTGGTTATTTGCTATTTAACAAAATATGGTTTAGGAATAAAAAGGATATCAGTAAAAGGATCTTTCAATGGACATGAATTCATCTGCCACGTTGGTATTACCATTTATTAAGTGCCTATGTGAAAGGCATTGATCGTATTCCTCTGTGTACATGATGATCACTACAGGCTGTGGATGAGTAGCAATTTCACAGGCAAAGAGTGAGGCACAGAGACTTTAAGTAACTTGAGCAAGAGCATGCATCCAGTAAATGGCAGAGCAGGCATTCAAACCAAAGGCTGTCACAGTCTGAATACTTTCCAAAACATATTGCATCTCAGTGCAATATACCTTTTGGATTCTGTTTTACAAGTAGAATAGTGCTTGCCCCTGTTAATTGGCATTAATAGCAAAATGGCATTTTCAGGACTGAAGAATAGATTTTATGTTTTTGGTGGAGATATATTTAATCTCCTCACTAACTGGGACACTAAGGCTCAGATGTCCCATTCTCTGTCCTCTACTTCCCTCCTTAGTCCTGAAGCTACCATCAACTCACATCATAATGCTCATTAACTGATCTAAAATCCTTTGAGCATCTGTTTCCTTCAGAGTATCATCAAGATATAAGGGTAAGATAAAGCAAGTGTGACAAATCTTGGTAATTGTTGAATCTGGGTAATGAATAAATAAGGTTCGTTATATACTATTTATTACTTGTGGACTTTTGAAAATATACCTTAAAACAAAACAAGACATCCCTTGACCAGAATCCCCCTCTACCTCATTTATCTACCCTACATCAAAACTCCTTGAAAGACTTAACTAAATGCTGTCTTCACTCCTCTCTTAAATCTATTACAACAGTCATGTCTCCACCACTCAACCAGAATTGTTTTTGTTAGGGTTACTGGTGACCTCCTTAACACTGCATCCTATGGTCAAATTGTCTTTGACCTTCCTGTAGCATTTGACACCTCAGTCTCTTCCTTCTTCCCTTGGCCTCTGGTTTTATTTACCTAGGATAATCAGCTCATTCTACTTTGCTAGTTTTTCTGTTTCCTAACTTCTAAATGTTGGTGTGCCCCAGGACTCAGCACTTGAACCTATTCTCTATCTATACTAAATCCCTGAGTGACCTGATCTCTTCCATAGCTTTAAAACCTATAACCTGATGACTCCTAAATTTGTAAATCCAACTTGAACTTCTCTCCTGTATCCTAAACCGATGTAACCAGTTACCTACTTGACATCTCCACTGAAGTGATAGGTATTTCAAATTTATATCCAAAACCAAATTCCTTATCCCCACCTCAGTTGATCAGGCCAAAAAGCAATCTATAACAAATCCTATTAAGTTCTACTTTTGAAATATATCCAGAATAGAACTATCTCTTACTACCTCCATTGCTACCATCTTCTTCCAAATTACTATCATCTCTCTCTCCCCTAGACCTCTACATTTCAAAACCACCAATGAGTTTTTTAGTTAGGTCATTTTAGCCAACTCTTACTGTGATTTTGTTTTAAAAATTTCTCCAAGTAAGTGTTTATTACATGCCTCCACTCCTGCCTCCCTCTAGTCTGTTCACCATGTAAATCCTATCACTTCTCTGTTCAAACCCTCTCCCCTTCCTATCTCATTCAGAATAAAAAGTGAGATTCTTTGCATGGCTCCTGACTACTTCATTGGCTCCTATATCCCCAGTGCCTTGAATAGTGCTTAATGAACTATAGGCAATCATTAAATACGTAAGTGATTGACTTAATTATTTGTACATCTGGAATATGATTTGGGATTTTAAAAATAAAAATTAAACTTTAATTAAATAATTTAGCTAACTCAACATAGAAAACAACATACTGAATTAATATATTCCTCTAATATATTCTACTTTCTATTTACCATCCACTAAAAAATATTTGTTCTTTCATTTATCAAATGATTTCTACATCTGAAATTAATTAATCAAAAGCAAGAATTTATCTAAAGCAAAAATTTATTATTCAAAATCCTCTAATGAGTTGTTTCTTAAGAGACTTCAACTCGTTGCACTGCTTTTTTTTTTAATAAAATAGGTATTTATTATGTGGTTCTTTCTTATCTTGAAAGGTATTGGGTACATGTTTTGGCAGAATAGTAGTTAAAGGTTCTTGTCAAAACTAACTCTTTTCTATTCATTGCCAATCAACTAATTGAATCAACTTTTTTATATATCAACTTGAATATTGAAATTTTGGCATAAAAACGAGCTGGATGTAGTAGATGACATAGGTAAGTCACTCACTGCCTTGAGTACTTTCTAATTCAAAGGTATATTTGATACTTTTTTTTTGCTTTAGCAGATCTAGAAATTGTAAACAGAACTATCTTTAATCAGCTCTGTTCCTTTCAGTGTACCATTATATAATTATTATTTGACCCAAACTGCTGGAGTGCCCAGTCAACATATTGGTGATGTGGCTCATTGTCAAATCAGTAAACAAACTAGCATGTAATAATTATATCGTATTATAATGACAGCACACGTAAATGTTTCTTGAGTAGCTTGAATATGTTTGGCATTATTAGTATCTAATTCAAGAAGATGACCCAAACCAATTTTACTTGGCTGGTAATGAAGATAGGTAGTATTTTTTAAGTCAACAGGCCACACAGAAGTTGACGGAATTGGCTTGGAAGTTTCCTCAGTCGTTAATTGGGATTTATCTGTTCCTATTCATTTTTTCTTAATGAAGTAGAGCTATTCTTCTTGAAGAGTTGCATTTTCACTAGAGAGTTGAAGTTTCAAAACTCAAGTTTTTCTCTGATAAGTGGATTTGCATCATTATACATAATTTGTATATAAATTGTTTCTTTTTTAAGTCCTTAGAGACAATACTCAGAACAGCTTATTCTCTCCTTTCTTTGTAATATCGTAAAGTGCCTTGTACTAAGTGAACTCCTAATAGATGTTGTTGAGCAACTTCTGTGTCAAGGCCGTGAAGAAATGAGGTAGTTTATTCCCTTCGTTAGAAGTAATATCTCTGTGTGAGGATCTTGCTTCGTTAGTGTAACTCTGCTTATTAAGTGCCCTTCTCTGTCCTTCACGCCTTCCTTCCTTCCTTCCACCTTGCTCTTCTGTCTTTGCTTATTTATGTTTATAATTCCCTTGCTCATTAAGTTGTACAATAAATGTTGATCTCATATCACATATGCAGTCTGTTTCAATCAGCATTTTTAATGGTAATTTTAAAGTTCTCCTTTGCATATTTCTTTCTTTTAAGCCCTTGCTCACTCTGCTTATCTATCATCTTATCTTCTCAAGCCCTTATCCTATCTTAGTTAATTTTGATCCTGGTATTAACATCATTATCACTAGGCCCCTGGTCTCATAATGCCAAAGTTAGAATGCAGACTGTATATGAGCTACATGATTCATCTTTTAATCAATTTGGAAGTGGAAGTGTAGTTTGCATTGCATGCAACCACATCATGCTATTGTCTCATTATACAGTGTTCTTGGGTAATTTGAATGCGTTTGATTTTATCAGGGTGATGACTTTTGAAATATAATTCCTGTGTTTTATCCCAACAGTAAGACAGATAATTGCTTTAGACTAGATTTTCTGAAAGTATACTCTTAATGCCGAGATGTTTGAAGTAGACACAAATATCTAATGGACAGATTTTCATTGGAATATGATAAAGTTTTGATGTTGATAGTAGTTTTAGTAGCTGCATTTCAATAGTCATTTATTCTTATTACTAATTACTTCTGGACTAATTTATTCTCTAAGAGTCTCCAGAGTTATCGCTTATACAGCCAATAGAAAGTTCTAATCTACAATTTCATAACTGGTTAGGGCAAAACATGCTAGACTTAAATGCCAGGTTAATCAGATGGTCTTACTCTGTAGACAGTGCACATGCCATGATTACTGATAACATGTATCAGGAAGACAAATTTGATAGATTGGAGAAGAAATAGAGCAAAAAAAGTAGAGAGACCAAATGGAGTTTTTTTTACAAACTGTAGGAGAGGTTGTCTATAGGAGAGATTGTAAGGACTTGGATCCAAGACATTTTATTTTTTTAGTTAGAATATCCTTAAAACATAAGAAGTGATTGTGGAGAGCAAAAGAGGAAAGAGTCAAAGGTAACATGAGGACCTTCCTACATTGCAGGTAGAAATGTAAAATGGTGTGGCCACTGTGGAAAACAGTTTGGCAGTTCCTCAGTACATTAAACATAGAATTACCATATGACTCAGCAATTCTACTCCAAGTATATACCCAAAATAATTGAAAATAGGTATTCAAACAAACTTTTTTTTTTAAGGATTTACTTTACTTATTTCTCCCTACCCCCTCATTATTTGCTGTGTCTGTTTGTCTTGTTTTGTTTCTTTAGGAGGCACCAGGAACTGAACCTGGGACCTCCAATGTGGGAGGGAGGCACCTATTTGCTTAAGCCACCTCCATTCCCTGCTTTGTTGTGTCTCTCATTAGGTTCTTTCTCCTATGTCTCTTGCTGCATCATCTTGTTGTGTCAGCTCGCCGTGCCTGCCCATCCAGTCAACTCGCTATCTTGCTGATCTTCTGTAGGAGGCACTGGGAACCTCTGCTCCCTGCTTTATTGTGCCTCTCGTCATGTTTTTCTTCTTGTGTCTCCTGTTGCGTCATCTTGTTGTGTCAGCTTGCCACACCTGCTGGACGTGCCAGTTCACTGTCTTCTTTAGGAGGCACCAGGAACCAAACTAGGGACCTCCCATGTGGTAGGCAGGAGCCCAGTTGCTTGAGCCACATCTGCTTCCCCAAACAAACATTTATACACATGTTGATAGCGGCACTATTCACAATAGTCAAAAGGTAGAAACAACACAGATGTCCATCCAAATGTGATGAATGGATAAACAAACTGAGGTGTATCCATACCATAGGATATTATTCAGCTCTGAAAAGGGCTGTGTTCTGATACATGCTACAACCTGGATGAACCTCAAAAACATTAGGCTAATTGAGGGAAGCCACACACAAAAGGCCACATATTATATGATTTCATTTATATGAAATATCTTGTAAAGGTAAATCCATAGAGACAGAAAGCAGATTAGTGGTTGCCACGAGCTGAAGGGAGTGAGGAATGAGGAGTGACTGCTTAATGGGTCCTGGTTTTCTTTTGTGGTAATGAAAATGTTCTGGAAGTACATGGTGGTGATGGTTATACACATTGTGAATGTACTAAATGCCAGTGAACTGTACACTTTAAAATGGTTAAAATGGAAATTTTCATTATGTGTATCTTACAACAATAAAAAAGAACTCAATTTAAAATTTTAAGCTAGTTTTTAAAAAAAAAAAAAACAAAAAAAACAAAAACAATAGGGCAAAATAACAGACTTAAATGCCTTCAGGGTCCTGAGAAGTGCCGTAAAGAGAGAAAGAAGTGGCAGAGAGGAAATGTGGTGCACCAAGCATTCAAAATCAAATATATTTGAAAGCTCTATGTAGGTCAAATAAAATATGACCATGGGCTGTGGTTTTCAACCTCTGCTAGAAATTGAACTGAGCAACAATGATGGGCTATGTCAAGGAGATAGCTGAATATATAACTAGACTCAAAACTTGCACAAGAGCAGAGAATAAATCTAACTTGTTTACCCTGTATTTCCACCATTTTGCATAATGTCTAGGACACACATAGGTGCTCAGCATATTTTATCCCATCAATCTTTGTTAGATGAAAAATAAAAATAAATGTTGAACAATAAGGCTGTGTTCTTCTTGGTCAATTCTATCTCTGTCTACCTGGGAGGCATGCCATCCTGCTTCTCACTTACCTCCAATAGCAGTTTGGCAGTTTGATGAAGTTATGAATTCCAAAAATAGATATTGGATTATGCTTGTAAACTGGTCTGTTAATCTGGGCATGATTAGGGCATTGACTGGGCCACTTCAGTAGGGCGTTGTGGGGTGGGGAGTCAAATATAAAAGGCAAGGCAAAGGACAGAGTTGGAGTAGTTTTGATGTTGGAGTTTTGATGCTGGAGCCCGGGGAGGCGAGCAGACAGAGGAATTTGGTCATGAGGAAGGACAGAAGGCCCTGGGATAGAGATGAGTCATTCACCTGATAGTCTACAGCTGGCCTTGTGGAGGAAACAGAGGAGCTAAGCCCAGAGAGAAACGGAGCCCCGAGAGGAAGGGAATCCAAGAAGCCTGAACCCTGGCAAATATTGGCAGCTGTCTTGTTCTAACACATGGCAAAAGACTTTGATGAAGGAAGAAACTTATGCTTTATGGCCTGGTAACTATAAGCTTCTACCCCAAATAAATACCCTTTATAAAGACCAATAGATTTCTGGTATTTTGCATCAGCACCCCTTTGGCTGACTAATATACCTCCCATGGGTAATCAATTTGCACATTTTAACACTGTATTTTT
>PVKH010033863.1:0-11954 GCA_004027955.1 Chaetophractus vellerosus
AGCAAACTAGGAATAGAAAAGAATTTTTTTTACTTGATTAAGGACATCTGCAATATGTCTACAATAAATCTACATCTACTTAAGGAAAATGCTGAATGTTTTTATTTAATATATGTAACAAAGCAAACATGAGCACTCAACACTTCTATCCAAAAGTTTTACTGGAGGCACTAGGAGGTGTGATAAGAAAAGAAAAAGAAATAAAAGGAAAAGATATGAAAACAAGATGGGAAGTTGTGCTTATTCATTGATTATATCAATGTATACAAAAATTTAAATAATCTACAAAATAAACTTCTAGAATGAATAAGTTAATTTAGAAAGATAACAAAATATAAAGCCAAAATAAAAATTATATTCTAGGCCTTGCCTTGATCAAGTTGGCACAGTGGAAGCTCCAGGGCTCTGTGCCCTCCACAGAATTTTTGAAACACCAGCAAGACCTGCCAAAAACACCTTTCCCAAAACTCCAGAATACAGTTAAAGGATTACAGTAACTGAACTAGCACCAAATTAAGAAAATGGCACCTAAAAATGGTAGAATCTCCTGGCAACCTTGCTGGCCCCTCTCCATTCCCTTGGTAGCTCAGCACAGAGCTGGCCCACACTGACAGTGTGAGTCCCAGATTCCTGTTCTGGAGGGAGCAGAGTAACCGTCGTGTACATATGGGAGGATCTATGTCTGGGGCAATCTGTCTGGTGGTGGTCTGAGGGACAGAACCAGAACACTCATTACAGACTTGCTGTCCCAGAATTTGCCCTGCATATAGAAGGCAGCTCACAGGGTGCTTTGGAAGAACAGTCAAGTCATGGCTGCCTGGCTGTGGGACAAAGAGGGGGCATTCAAATCTGTGTAAATGGGGATACATATGCATGCACAAGAAAACATACATGTGCAGAAAGGACCAAGGAGGCCCCTACACTTTGACCTAGAGCTATTCTCTAAACTCTTGGTATAGATAAAACTCTGAAGGTGAGTACTTGTACAGGTTAATCTGCAAAGACTGTTTTATTATTTTCTTTTGTGAATTTGTTTTTGTTGTTGTTGTTGTTAGCTCCTGGCATTCAAGGAAAGCTCTGTCATAATACTGACTGGATACAAGTTTAAGGAAGAAATGCGCTGTATTAGTCAGGGTTCTCTTGAGAAACAGAATCAACAGGCGATATCTGTCAATAATATAAGATTTTATTAGAATCTCTCACACAACCGTGAGGATGCACAAGTCCAGTTTCTGCAGGCAGGCTGCAAACCAGGGCCTCTGATGAAAGACTGATGAAAGGTCCTTGATGAGTTTCTGGGAGAAGTTGGCTGTCCAAAGACGAGCTGGGAAATTCTCTCTGAATGTCAAAATCACTTCCTCTTTTAAGGCAGTCAACTGATTGGATAAAAGTGTCATCCATTCTTGATGCAATTTCCCTGATTGATGCAGATGTAATCAGCCATCCATGCAGTAAACTCACTGGTGACCGAAGTCCATAAATGCTTTTGCATTACAATTAGCCCAGTGCTTGCTGGACCTAATACCTAGAGACATTTACCTGGCCGAGTTGACACATTAGCCTAACCATCACATGCCCCAACTTCTAACTTCCAGCAATAACACAGTAAAATATCAAAATGTCTAGGTTTCAACAAAAGATTACAAAACATACAAAGAAACAGGAAGTGTTGGACCAATTAAAGCAGTAGAAACTATCACCTGGGACATTAATGTTCCTAAATATTCTCAAAGAGCTAATGGGAGATATGGACAAAGAACGAAAGGAAATCAGGAAAATGATGAACACAATGAGAATATCAATAGAGAGATGGATATCATGAAAAGGTACCAAGCCGAGTCCAAAACCACAGTAACAGGTATTTTTTAATTCCCTAGAGGAGTTCAATAGCAGATTGGATCTGGCAAAGGAAAGACCAGGAGAAGTTGAGCAAAAGAAAATTGAAATCTGTCTGAGGATTAAAAGAAAAAAAGAATGAAGAAAAGTGAACACAGTCTGAGGTACCTGCAAGAAATCATCAAGAGTACCAATGTATGCATGGTAGGACTTCCAGAAGGAGAAGAATGGGGCAGAGACAATATTCAAAGAAATAATGGCTAAAAACTTCCCAAACGTAATAAAAGATGTGAATATACACATCAAAGATACATAAACCCCATATAGGGTAAACTCAAATAGACTCACTAACCATGACATACTATAGTCAAAATGTTGAAAGCCAAAGATAAAGAAAGAATTCTGAAAGCCACAAGAGAGAAGCAATAGGCCGTGTACAAGGAGTCTTAAGTGACAATTTCTCATTGGAAACCATGGAGGCAAAAAGGCAGTAGGATTTAAATGGTTGAAAGCAAAAAATAAATAAAATAAAATAAAAATTGCCAACCAAGAAATCTGTATCTGGCAAAATTGTCTTTCAAAAAATGAGGGAGAGGTTAAGATATTCCCAGATAAAGAAAAGATAAGGGGGTTCATCATCCCTAGTCCAGCCCTATATATGATACTAGAGGAAAAGGAAAGGACAATAGACTGAAGTCATGTGAAGAAATAAAGATCTCCAAGAAGGGTAACAAGACAGGTAAATATACATGCCAGTACTGTTGTATTTTTGATTTGTGAACCACTTCCTACTTCCTAAAAGGTAAATTGAATAAAATTTAATGATAAATCAGTGTTTTGGGAATCATAATGTATAAATATGCAATTTGTGTTGAGAACTACATAAAGGTGGTGGGATGAAGGGTATGAGAACATAATTTGTGTAAACTGCTGAAGTTAAGTTGATATCAGAACAAATGAGATTGTTATAGATTTAGTATGTTAAATTTAAGCTCTGAGGTAACTACAAAGAAAATATTGGAAAATATATGCAAACTCATAGAGACAGAAATTAGAGTACAGCTCTGCAGGAGTGGATGGCAGTGGAAATCAGGAGTTAATGCATAATCGGTGTAGGGTCTGGGTTTGGGGAGATGGAAAAGTTTTCGTAATGGTTGATGCTAAGGGTTCCACAACCTTGTGAATATATTAATCCCACTGAATGATGTGCTTGGGAGTGGTTGAGATAGGAAAGTTTATATTGTATATATGTTCCCAGAATTTTTTTAAAAAAGAACAACTAAGGAGACAATGACACAAGTGCAATATGTGATCCCAGGCGGGATCCATTAAGGAAGGAGAAAAGGCTTAAAAAAGCATTATTAGAACATATGAAAAAATGGAATGTAGACTGTAACTTTATATCAATGTTAATTTTCTTGAACTTGACCACTCAATTCATGGTAAGTGAATATCCTTGTTCTTAGGAAATGTACATGGCAGTATTAAGTGTTCAAGGACCCTGAAGTATACAACCTATATTCAAATGCTCAGAAAATGAATTGATAGGCAGATAGATGGATGGATGAATAGATGGATTGAAAGGTGGCTAGATAGAATGATACAGAAAATGAGGCAAAATATTAAGATTAAAGGAAGTGGGGGGATAAGGTGGATATGGAGTTCTCCATAAGGGTGTCTTATGGTTTTTGCCACTGTCTTTAAGTTTGAAATTATTTTAAAATAAAATGTTTTTTTTTAAAAATGAGTTCTATTTGTCAGTATAAACAACAATCCATTGTGAAAAGAAATATCTTAAAATACCATTTACGTTAGAATTGGAAAACACAAAACATTTTGGGATATATTTAAGGCAATATATGCAATTCTGAAACATTGAAAACCACAAAATTTTCTGAGAGAAATCAAAGAAAACAAATAAACAGAGATGTAGTGTAAGTTCATGGAGGAGATTGATTTTGTGGGAGGCGGCCATGAGGACATGTCTCATCTATCTCTCTGGTGCTGGTGAAGCAGGGGATTTCCACTTTGCTCTCTGCCCTTCGGTACAGTTGCAGGCTATAAAACTGCTTAGCTGTAGTGTAGGTATAACACATCTAAGTCATAGTTGTTGTCGTCCTTAATTAATTCATAATTTTTACTAAGACCCAAATTTCCCTGATTGTGGCAATGAAATATATGTTAATTTTTCCAATGTTAGGAAAAAAGAAGAACCTCATATAGGTCTTCATCTACTTTGTCTATTAAAAAAAAACTCCATTATGATATTCAAAAAGATATCATGTGTCAAACAAAAGGAAAATCAACATGTTGGTTGCATTCTTAATGAGTACTTTAAATTTGAAAACAATTCATTTGCTACCAGACCAAAAAAAAAAAAAAAAAGGCGCATCTACTTACTCTGTATTCTGTATTCAATACTAAATCAAGGACAAAGTGAAGTACAATAAAAATTTAATATATATTTGATCAGATCTAATTAGTACTTAATATGATGTTTAAAACCTTTTAATGATACCTTTATTGTGTCAAACTGGAAGTTGCCTTTTGTACAGGAACTCAGCTCAAGTGAATTAATCCAAAGAATCCAATGCATTATAGACAATTTTTCAACACTAATTTAATGAGGATACTGAAAATTGGATAACTGGTGAGAGGTTCTCATTAAATCTAAATGGGTTCAGCAAAGTAATAGGAGGCAAAAGCTCAGTACATCTGATTGAACAGTTTCTAAACTGCCATCTCATTTGAATCTGAGCTGCAAATAAATATATCCATGGATGAATGTAATTGTTTTAAATGTAACTACTTGTAAATTAAAATCTAAAAAATGGTACTTTCATATTAAATGTTCTGTATGAATAATAAAGAGTAGACATTCAATTTAAATTTAATATTATAAGCACATTTTATGTGTTTTATTGTTCTCTCAAAACATGTTCTCCAATTGATTGGTCTTGATTCTACAGCATATATTTAATATAATATAGTATAAATTTAGTAGCCACAAAGGAGAGGACAATAATTATCATTTGTTTCTTCCACTGTTTAAGTAGATTTACTTGTTTAAGTAGTGAATGATGTAGATGAATTAAGCATTTCAGCGCAATCTCTACAAATATGCACATTTTAATTTGTTTTATACACTCCCACATTCAGGAGGAGAGATTTGAAAGACAAATGTAAATCTTGCAAGTTGGTATAACTTCAGGATTCTATTGCTATTGAAGGGAGAATTAAAGGAGAACTTACACAAGATCCACCTAAAGAACAAATACATAATGCAAATGGGAATGAGCAGGAATAGGGCTCATTTCAAACAACTGTCTTCAGTCATCATTTATGAAACTTACTACAATAAAACACTAAGACACTCTCTTGTTTCTAGTGTCTTTAACAGATGCATTGTAGAGAGGCTAAAATTCACGAATATTTCTCTCAAATAAAGTTTATATAATTTTTCAACATATATATCATGTAACTGAGTGACTGTATGGTTGTTTTTCAACTTTCTGCTTATTACTTTGTTGATATGTACTCTCCAATAAGTGATTTAACTGAAGGATTTATATAATGGTGCACAAAACATGTTATGTCTTTCTCCACATTCTAGGTACCTCATCAAGTTTATTTAATTATGAATGTGTTATTAGGTTATTGTTTCCAAATTTAAAGCCATTATGTTATTCATTCATTCAAAAAGCCTCTTGTGACAGAACTAACTGTCCAACAAAAATTTATGACTCCTTTTCAGTAATACAAGAGTTGCTGAGGGGCCGGCTCGATAGCCCAGTGGATCGGGCGCTGGCATACCACATGGGAGGCCCCGGGTTCGATTCCCGGGGACCTCTCCTAGCGGGCAGACCGCCTTGAGAATGGCAAGCCGCCATGGGCGGGCCGGAGCCGCCGTGGGCAGGGCAAGAAGCTGCCATGGACAGGGCAAGAGCCGCCACGGGCAGGGCAGGTCACCCACGGATGGAGCGCAGCCAGCCACCCATGAACTGAAGCAAGCGCCGGCCGTGAACAGACGCAGAGACCGCCCACAAGCGGGGAAAGCCGCACCTGCGCAGTGACTACTCTCAGCGCGTCGCCGCAGCAGGGGGAAGGGGAGATATGTAATAAAATAAATAAATCTTTAAAAAAAAAAAAAAAGAGTTGCTGATGGGAAGCAGCTGTACATCCAAAGTCTACAATTCCAATCCTTTCCCATATTTAGGCAAGGACACTGATATGAGTTAAAGTGATATATATCATGTTGGGCTGAGTAACAGCTCTCCTTTATTCACATGTTCTTTTCCTATCTGCTAACTAAATGCAGAAGACTTCAAGACCCTAAAGGAAGGTGGAGACATAAGATAGAAGGAGCCCAATGTCCTGAATCGCTACTTATCAACCAAGAGCACCTGTATTGTACAGTTACCTGAACAAAAACTAGTCTACAGTTACATAAACTCACATAAATTTTCCTTCATTAGAGGAATTTTTGTTAATTTTAAAGCATCTGATAGTATACTAATTAATACAGATTACAGTAGTTTGACTTGGTGTGCTTCATTTTAAAAATAACTTGTTTGGGGGGCATTGCCTTAGGGGTCATTCAGTAGATAATTAGGAAACATATCAGAAATGGAATAGGCAGCTGACTGTATTATGCAATTGCAAAATATTTGGTAAAACTGTCAAAATCAGTAACTTGTAAATCATCTATATTAGCCAGGGTTCTCTAGGGAAACAGAATCAACAGGAGATATCTGTAAATAGTATGAGGTTTTATAAGACTCTCTCACATGACAGTGAGGATGCACAAGTCCAGGTTCCGCAGGCAGGCTGCAAACCAGGGGCTCCAATGAAAGTCTAATGAAGGTCCTTGATGAGTTTTCTGGAGACGCTGGCTGTTGAAAGACGAGCTGGGAAATTCTCTCTGAATGCTGAAATCACTTCCCCTTTTAAGTAATTCAACTGATTGGACAAAGCATCACTCGTTGCTGACAGCAATCTCCCTGGTTGATTGTAGATGTAATCAGTCATCTATGCAGTAAACTTACCGATAACTAAAGCCCATAAATGTCCTTGTATTACAAGTAGCCCAGTGCTTGCTTGACCAAACAACTTGGCACAATAACCTGGCCAAGTTGACACATTAGCCTAACCATCACAGTCCACCCCTTGTCAACTCAGCAGCCATACACATTACCTTAAACCATACTTAGCCTCTAAGTAAAAATAATAACAAGCATGCATATATATATATATATATATATGTTCAACTGTCCTGCGTACAATCAGAAACACATTAGTTCCTTAAAGAATAGGGTGCAGGTCCTTGGGTAATATTCACTCTTAAACTTGACATCCTCAAATACTATAACCCGAAACTAATAAAACTTGTCATATGATAAGGGAAAAGGGGGGAAAAAACAGAGAAATTCGTTTTGTGTACATATACAATCATACTCATAATGAAACGAGGAAGAAAGATTCATAACTATTACAGCCCTAGTTTCTGTAACTGGTCATGTGGACAGAGTTCATATTTACCACTACCTTCTTCCACTACCCATTCCGTGTTCACATTACCCTCAGTAAGCACTTCAGCTGGCCATGATACTTTGCCTGGTGGGGTGACCCAAACTTTCATTCCTGAAGATTCTGGACCATTGTTAGTCCTGCTTGAATTGGTTGTTGCAATTTTCCATTGACTTTAATTACAGGGCATGGAATACTAGGAGATGCCCTATAGGATCTCCTGTATTCCAGGCAAACTCTTCTTTACCCTCATTATGTTGATGCAGTCCTATTTCCCCCTTGATAGTCAGGATCAATCACTGCAGCCAGTACAGTAATTTCCTTCTTTGCCTGTTGATTCACAGGTAAGAGGATCTCAAAGTGTCCAGGTGGCAATCTTAACTTCCAGTTCAAAGGAATCGTTGTTTTGTTCCCTGGTGGCAGCACTCCTCCTTTCCCACCCCTTGATTCCTGGAATCAAAAATCCTGGTTATGGGAGAAATAGCACCACAGATGCTGATTTAGAGCATACACAGTCCCCTGGAGAACACTGCCTCAGCCCTGCAAGGTATTGCCATCTAGTTGGTGCTGTAATTGAGTCTTCAAAAGGCCATTCCACCATTCTATCAATCCAGCTACTTCAGAACGATGGGGAACATGGTAAGACCAGTGAATTCCATGGGCATGTGCCCATTTCTGCACATCATTTGCTGTGAAATGCATTCCTTGATCAGAAGCAATGCTGTGTGGAATGCCATGGCAGTAGATAAGACATTCAATAAGTCCACAGATGAGTTTGGAAGAAGCATTGCATGCAGGAAATGCAAACCCATATCCGGAGTATACATTTATTCCAGTTAAAACAAATTGCTGCCCCTTCCATGGTGGAAGTAGCCCAATGTAGTCAACCTGCCACCAGGTAGCAGGCTGAACACCTCGGGTAATGGTACCATATCGGGGTTGGGTGTGGGTCTCTGCTGCTGGCAGATTGGACACTCAGCAGGGGCTGTAACCAAGTCAGCCTTGGTGAGGGGAAGTCCATGCTGCTGAGCTCATGCATAACCTCCATTCATACCTCCATGGCCACTTTGTTCATGAGCCCATTCGGAAATGACAGGAGTGGATGGGGAAAGAGGCTGAGCATTAGCCATAGACCGGTCATCTTATCCACTTGATTATTAAAATCTTCCTCTGTTCGTCATCCTCTGGTGAGCATTCACATGGGACACAAATATTTTCATGTTTTTTGCCCACTCAGAAAGGTCTATCCAAATACCTCTTCCCCAGACTTCTTTGTCACCAATTTTCCAATCATGTTCCATCTAAGTCCCTGACCATCTAGCCAAACCATTGGCAACAGCCCAAAATCTGTGTACAAATGCACCTCTGGCCATTTATTCTTCCAAGCAAAATGAACAACTAGGTGCACTGCTCAAAGTTCTGCCCATTAGGAGGATTTGCCCCCACCACTATCCTTCAGGGATGTCCCAGAAAAGGGCTGTAGTTCTGCAGCTGTCCACTTTCAGGTGGTACCTGCATATCATGCAGAACCATCAGTAAACCAGGCCCAAGTTTTCTCTTCCTCAGTCAACTGACTGTAAGTGTCTTGCAAGAGGCCAAAGTTGTGGGCTGAGAAAGAGGAGGTAGCATGGCAGGGGTGGTAACAATGGGCATTTGGGCTACTTCCTCATATAACCTACTTGTGCCTTCAGGGCCTGCTCAAGCCCATTCTTGTATATACCACTTCCACTTTATTATGGAGTGCTGCTGTGCACGCCCAACTATATAGTTTGGTGGGTCAGAAAATACCCAGCTCATGATAGGCAACTCAGGTCTCATGGTAACATGATGGATCTTGATTAAGTGCTCAGTCTCTACTAAGGCCCAGTAGCAGACCAAAAACTGTTTCTCAAAAGGAGTAGTTATCTGCAGAGGATGGCCGGGCTTTGCTCCAAAATCCTAAGGGTCTGTGTTGTGATTCTCCCATAGGGGCCTGCCAAAGGCTCCAGCAAGCCTCTCTACTTGTCACTGAAACTTCCAGCACCATTGGATCTGCTGGATCATATGGCCCACGTGGTAGTGCAGCTTGCACAGCAGTCTGGACCTGTTGCAGAGCCTCCTCTTGTTCTGGCCCCCAGTCAGAACTAGCAGCATTTCTAGTCACTCATTAAATGGGCTGGAGTAGCACACCCAAATGAGGAATGTGTTGTCTTCAAAATCCAAAGAGACCAACTAAGTGTTGTGCTTCTTTTTTGGTCATAGGAGGGGCCAGATACAACAGCTTATCCTTCACTTTATAAGGGATATCTTGACATGCCCCATACCACTAGACACCTAGAAATTTCACTGAGGTGGAAGGACACTGTATTTTTGTTGGATTTATCTCCCATCCTCTCTCATGCAAATGCCTTGCCAATAAGTCTAGAGTCTTTGCTGCTTCTTGCTCACTAGGTCCTATCAACATGATATCATCAATATAATGGACTAGTGTGATGTCTTATGGGAGGGAGAGACAACCAAGTTCCTCGCCGACAATATTATGACATAGGGCTGGAGAGTTGATATACCCCTGAGGCAAGACAGTAAAGGTATACTGCTGGCCTTGCCAGCTGAAAGCAAATGTTTCTGGTGGGCCTTACTAATGGCAGTTGAGAAAAAAGCATTTTTCAGATCAACAACTGCATACCAGGTACCGGGGGATGTGTTGATTTGCTCAAGCAAATGGTATCATCCACATCTGGAACAGCAGCTGCAATTGAAGTCATCACCTGGTTAAGTTTATGATAATCTACAGTTATCCTCCAAGATCCATCTGTTTTCTGCACTGGTCAAATAGGAGAGTTGAATGGAGATGTGGTGGGAATCACTACCCCTGCATCCGTTAAATCCTTGATGGTGGCACTAATCTCTGCAATTCCTCCAGGAATCCAGTATTGCTTTTGATTTACTATTTTGCTAGGCAGGGCCAGTTCTAGGACTTCCACTTGGCCTTTCCTACCATAATAACGCTCACTCCACAAGTAACTGAGTATATCTATTCCAATTATGAATTCTGGAACTGGCGAAATAACCACAGAACAGGTCTGGGGACCCACTGGACCCACTGTGAGATGGGCCTGAGTTAAACTCCACCAATCACCTGACCTCCATTAGCTCTTATGCTGGCTAGTAGACTACAGTGATATTTTGGGTCTCCTGGAATTAATATCACTTCTAAGCCAGTGTCTAATAATCCCCAAAATGTCTGATCATTTCCTTTTCTCCAATGCACAGTTACTCTGGTAAAAGGCCGTAGGTCTCCTTGGGGAAAGGTGGGAGGAAAATAGTATAAATTTTTAGCAATTTAACAGATTCCTTCCCCAAGGGGACCTGGCCTTCTCCTCATTCAAGGGGCTCTGGGTTTGTAAACTGTCTTAACTCTGGGAATTGATTAAGGGGCCATGGTTCTCTGTATCTATAATTTGGTTAGGGTTTTGTTCACTTGACCTAGAGCTCTTCTGCTTATACAGTTCCAGAAGAAATTTAGTAGACTGCCCATCTATTTCACTTTTAGGCACCCCATGATCTATTAGCCAATGCCATAAGTCTATGTGACTCAGACTATTTTGAGTGTGGCTTTGAATCTGCCTTTCATTGTGGTAGCCACATCCACTTTGTCTTTGGTGATTAACTGTTGATACTTGACTTTTACCAGCCCCAGATCCGATCATCCCCATAATGTTCAAGGATTCTAATTCCACTACAGCCCTCTGTACAGTATTATCTGGACCACAGAGAAGAGCAACCACAAAATTCTTCAGGGAAGATGGAGTTAATCTTACAAACTTATTCCTCACAGTCCTGGTTAAAGGTGGGGTGGGTGGGCAGATCTTAAACAGTAAATCCATTCCAGCATTTCAATCTCTCTAAGCCTTTGAATTCCCTCTTCTACAGTATACCAGGGCAAAGCAGGCTTCTCAACCTCAGACATGCAAGGACATCTTTTGGTCCATATTTCAGTCAGCCACCTGAACAAACTGTTAGATCCCTTTCTAACCCCTCAAGCTACAGCATTGAATCCAGATTTTCTGTTTAGTGGGCCCATATCAATAAATTCAGCATGATCCAACTTTATATTCCTTCCACCATTATCCCATATGCTTAGTATCCATTCCTACACATATTCCCTTGATTTCTGTTTGTATAAGTTGGAAAACTCATGCAGTTCTTTCAGAGTATAGCATACTTCCTCATGGGTCACAGTTTGTATTTCACCTTTGGGGGTTTGTTGTGATTTTAGTCTAGTAATAGGTCTCAAAAACAAGAAGGGTGGTAGGGGTGGGTAAGGAGGATTAGAAATGTCTTGCAAGCTACTGACTTCCGGACATTCCATTGCATTTTCTTCTAGTGAGACGATAAATCTCTTCAGGCAAGGGTTGGAAGGCAGATTCTTCAGGGAAGACTGGAGGTTGGGCAGTGCATGCTGGAGTTTGGCTGGTACCTGCCTCGTGGCTGGGAGGAAGTCTAGACTCTCTGGGGTAGGCTGGAGGCTGGGAAGTACATGCTAGAGTTTGGCTGGTACATGCTTCATGGCTGGAAGGAGAGCAAGACTCCCTGGGCAGGCCTTAGGTTGG
>PVKH010033864.1:0-11922 GCA_004027955.1 Chaetophractus vellerosus
GGGGAAAGCCGCGCCTGCGCGGTGACCACTCTCGGCACGTCGCCGCAGCGGGGGGAAGGGGAGATATGTAATAAAATAAATAAATCTTAAAAAAAAAACAAAAAACCAGGAACTAAGGTGGCGCAAGTGGTAGGATGCCTCTCTCCCACATCAGAGGTTCTGAGGATCAAATCCTAGTGAAGACAGGAGGAGAAAGATAAGAAGAGAGGGCAGGAAAGGGACACAGAGTCACCCAGTGAATGGACACAGAAACAGCAAAAATGGGGGTGGGGCGGTAAAAATGGATAAAAGTAAATAAATAAATAAATAAATCCTTAAAAAAAATACTGACATCAGTAATGCTCCAAAAAGGACAAATTAAATTGAAAAAAATTATTTAATCTATTAAATAAAATTTTAAATAAGTAAAATGAAATTTTGAGGTGGTTGTAGGAGAACTGGTATACTCCTACACTGCTATGGCAGTCTAAATTAATGTATTTTTATAAGTAACAGTCAATAATCATTCCCACGTAGTAATTACAGTTCTGAGAATTAATACTAAGGATGGACACCAAAAGAAAGGAAAACCAAAATACACAAAAATTTTTACTGTGTAATGTTTTTTATACATGCTTAGATATTCATATCTGAAATGTTTGTTATTCATAATAATACAAGGTTAATAATTCTGCCAATAACTGGAGAATCATTAAGTAAATTATGGTGTCTCCATTCAATAGTTAGTATGCAGCTTTAAAAAATGATAAATATGGGGGAAAAAGCATCATGGAAAATGCTTATGGTATAATGTTAAGTGAAAAAATTGAAAACAACATTTTATTATACTATCAGTATAGTAACATAATATATACCCATATTCACAAGTCCAGGAAGGAAAATGAATGTGGGTTGATTTGATGGAAAAGTGCAATTGCATTATTCAGAATTTAAACATAATTCTTAATTCATTTAGAATTATTCATTTGGCATTGCTTGAGTAATAAAAATAAGAATAAAAATGAAAACAATCCTTTCTTTCTGAAGGAAAAAAAGTGAATTTTAGAAAAAAGAACATTGTAGATGGTTAAGGCTTGCTGGATATGGGGAGTTTGTTCAACAACTTTCTTAATAGCAAAACAATGCAGGCATTTTCAAGAACATAGAATTGAGAATTCTTAGTATAGTAATAGAAAGAATTTGAAAATATTTTGGAATAAAGTGAGGGATAAACCAATAGATGGATGTATGACATATACAGAAAGGTTTTCATATTTCTTAATGGAAATAAGAAATTCATAGATACTTTATTAAATATGACTTGGTCTGAAATTTAATTCCCTTTCTTATAAATAAGTAAATTCTAAGAAGATTATTTCAAAGTATGGTGAAAATTCTGTTTGCTCAAAAAATGCTTTGTATATAATGTTGAGCAAAAGAAGGTACATAAATAGATACATATTGTATGATTTTATTTATATATAAAATCTAGGAACTGGCAAAACTGATCTAAGACGACAGGGATCATAAAACTGATTATTTTGAGGTGCTACTGACTGGGGGGAAGGCACAAGGGAGCCTTCTGGGATGCTGGATATGATCCATATCTTGATCTGAGGGGTGATTATAGAGACATATACAGAATATGAAAATTTTATCAAGCTGAAGATTTATGATGTATGCACTTTACTACAGGCAAATTATACCTTCATAAAAAAGAGAGACAATGTCTGTAATCAGATACTATCATCTCACAGAAATGAAAATCAGACACAGACATAAAGAAGATTTTATTTTAGATCTTATTCTAAAGTACTGGAGCTTTTCTAAATACTTTGAGTCATCTGACCTTCCTAAATTACCTGGGTTTGACGTGGATGGTCATTAATGGCAAGAAGTTCATTTAAATATTTATCTTGGCTCGCTCTGATCAGACTGAGAGCACATTTTCAAGGTCATTGCTGCCATGCTCTTCAAACCATCAGGTGGATTCTCTTTTTTAAAGAGTTATGTTATCTACATGACTTATTTTTTTTTAAAAGATATGTTGAAGTCTTAACTCCCAAGAACCCAAAATAGCACATTTTTTAAAAGATTTATTTAATTGATTTATTTATCCCCCCCTTGCTGCTTATGCTTGCTGTGTCCATTTGCTGTGTGTTTTTCTGTGTCTGCTTGTCTCCCTTTGTTGGGTCATCTTGCCATGTGGGCTATCAGCTCACTGTGCTGCGCGGGTCAGCTTGCCTTTACCAGGAGGCCACAGGAATTGAACCCGGGGCCTCCCATATGGTAAACAGGAGCCCAACCACTTGAGCCACATCCACTTCCCAACATGACTGTTTCTTAAAGGACCACATAATTTACACCTTGGAAATCTCTGGCCAACTCAGGGAACATGGGTGCACCGTTGGTGATGGGAGGCCTGGCTGCAGAGGACTAAATCCCAGAATTTAGGAGCATCACACAGTGTGTCTGAGTGTAAGGTGGAACTTTTGTTATCTTGACCTAAATGTTTGCATCTTCATATTTGGGGTAACTGTTCTTCCAAGATAAATTATTTTGGAAGTTCTTACTCCCGCATACTTAATATCAAAACAGAGAAAAGAAAGTCTTAACCAGCTGTAATATAGTGAGTGGAAGTACGTCAAGTAGAGAGAGCATGGGCTTTACCAGTCTTAAAAATCAGGAATCAATCCCAACCTCTTCTAATTCCTGAATATGTGACTGTGTAAAAATTATCCAACTTCTAGAAACTTGTTTCTTCACCTGTTAAATGAGGTTAATATAATAGTCTATATAATATAAGATTAGAGACAATATATATAAGTGCCTGGACACTCAGTAAATGAGGGTGGTGGTGACTGTTACATGTCAGGAGAACTGGATACTGGCCATTTCTCAGAAGAATGGCTGAAAGGCTGTGTTCAAGTGATGGAGTCCCTCTGACACTCAGAATTTATATAGAAATCTATAGATCTCTCTCTCTATAAAGCCAAAAACATCCGCCTGTAGGGAAACAGCTCCGGAGGTTAAATTAATTTGCCTATAGTCTATTCTTTGGTTCTTTCTTGCCTTTCTCCTCCATGGTTCAACTGAATTAAACACTTTTTAACTACAGGTGCTACAAAAGTAAAAAGAAAAACAGAAATGGCAAATAGCACCAATCACCAACCCCTTAATCTGATCCACCCCAGTCCCAAGGCAGAAAACTCTCCTGATCTGGCCATCCCTCCCCATGACAGATGAGGATGGTGACCAGATTGAGGTTGCTGTACACATTTTCGGCAGTGATTTTGCTACTCTAATTTTTAGACAGTCATCTGGTTCTTATGAGTTAAGTAAAGACAAATCAACCTTCAAGCAAATCACCACAACAAGCAAAATGTGGTCTTGATCTGCCTGGGGTCTACCCGTCTTTAGCGCACCTCCTCCCAGAACCAGAGCAAGGGGAGCTACCCCATTTCTCTCTCTCTCTTGAGGGTGGGGGGTGGGGGAGGTGGGGAAGGGGCAGTTATCTTTCTTATAGTTCATTGTCTCAAGATATTATCTTACTCAGGGAGAAGAAAATGGTAATATTAGGAATAAAAATGTTTGGCCAGACTGGATCAAGAAGTGCAAACCGATCTGATCCATTATATATTTTAAACTAAACAGTGTTGCTATCTCAACCCAGAATAGTATGGTCTGTGCTCCTCTATTTAAAGGGGAGGAAAAAAAATAACAGGGCATGGGAAAATTCCTAATACACAAATGCCTGATTTTACCTCTTTTTCTTCATAACAACCACGGTTAGATGATCACAAACAGAACTTACCCTACTTCCCAGGATTTGTTTGTGAGGATTTAATAAAATAACAAAAGTATTCTGTCCAGTGTAAAATGCTTTGTAAATATTAGTTATTACAAGAAGGGAACTAGAATCACTCTAGGTTTATGCTGGAAACAGCAACCATGAACCTAAACAGACAGCTGGGCAAATCTTCCAGGCAAGAAGCATATCTGACTCTTGAATACAGGCTGGATTCCCTTTTGCTGAGCTACACCTGCCAGACTGGAAGCCCCTCCTGCTTCAGTCATGAGTGAGCTTGTCCTGTCCAGGGCCTCCAGGGCCTCGCCCCAGTCTGGCCTTTGGCTCCACCCTACAGTACTGGCCCAGAGCCAAGTCTGTGTTAATTTCCCCCTCCAGCTGGCCTGGTACTGCCTTTCCAGTATCACTAGGCCTCAAGCCAGAGTCTCAAGCTACATATTACACAAGTAGCCCAATAATGAAAATGCTTCTTCCTTCCCTCCTAGGGCTGGGAATTTCCCTTCCCTCCTTTTTCCCTTTAAGTCACTCCTATTCCCACTTCTCTGCTTATCACCTGCCTCAAAGCCTAACAATTGGGTCTGTGAAGTAAAGAAGCTGAGAAAAGAGGGAAGGGATAAATTTGTCCCATTGACTACTCCTCTGAATCAAGTCTCAGCAGCTGCCCACCAGTGCTAAGTCTTTGCTAACTTCTTGTTTCCAGTAGTTGGGGGACATAGTAGGCTCTTAATATTTGATGAATGAAAATAAATGTAAAATTAATGAAATTATGAATACATGTCAACTGAAGCTTTCAGGCAGATACTAGAGCAGTCTCAGACTGGTTTCCCAGACTGGTCAGAAGGAGAGAAGATAGAGACTAGGCAGAAAAAAATATTTGAAGAGTAATGGTCAAGATTTTTCATGATTTGGGGAAAGACACAAATTTGCAGATTTCAAGATTCTAAATGAACACCAAGCAGAATAAACATAAAAAAGTCCCTGCAAAGACAGTCAAATTATTGAAAGTCAAAGATAAAGAGAAAATCTTGAAAGCAACAAGAGAAAAGTGACATATTACATACGATAATTTGCTCAACAGACACCATGGAGGCCAGAATGGAACGGCATCTTTAAAATGTTGAAATGGGGGGAAAGACAAACTGTCAACCCAGAATTCCATATCCAGGGAAATTACCATTCAAGAAAGAAGGCAAAATAACAACATTTTCAGATAATAGAACTAAGGGAATTTAAGGCAAACAGATCTGCAAGACAAGAGAAACTAAACGAAGTTCTTCAGCCTAAAGGGAAATATTGCCAGATGGAACCTCAGATCTTCAGAAAAGAATGAAAAGCTCCAATAATGATAAGTATCTGGATAAGTCAAAGGACTATTTTTCTCTTGATTTCTTTATAAATTATTTAATAGCTAAAAACTAAAATTATACATTGTCTTGGAGAGATTTATTACATAGTAAAGGTATTACATGTAACATGAGCTCCAAGTTCTCACAGCCTTCCTGCTCTATCAGATAATTCATTTATCCTCAGGGATGCTGGAAGTCGAACTGCTTGTGTTATATATTCTCGCTTCTGCCTATCACTATGGGTTTTGAGGGTAGACTGGGTAGGAATAGGGTGAAGGATGGAATCTTTGAAAACTAACAGAAGAGAGACTGATATAGAACATGGGTTATATATGGTTGGGGAAGAAGAGCAGTGCAGGGAAGGAAAATAGACTGAGATAAAATGTTCCCATAGTAAAAGCTGGGTTACCAGGAATAGGCTTAAGAAAGTATCCTAGATTGTGGCAGAACTAGGGGAAGGGAAAGTAACATACCTACTCCCCTCCCTGACCTCCCAACCTTCTCACTGTACACTAATCACTAATCTTCTTTAGCCTTGACAGGAATGCCTGTATGTCTTATGTAGAGCTCAGCTCCTCGAGCAATCAGTTGGTTCTAGAGGTGAACAAGGACTGGGTGGGATTTGGGTAATACTAAGGGTGTAAATCACAGATACAGTTCCTAGTGCTGTTCTATACAGATAAGGAGAACTGGGATAGTAGATACATCACCTTTGTAAAACATGACTACTGAAAGACACTAAGGATGACAGAGGGCACTTAGGTGACTGTTCCAAGTGCCGAAATTCTTGGTGAATGTATGGGAGTGCCTGGGAAGTTGGTAAGTAATAGGGATAAGGATAAATGGAGTTTGGTGAAATTGGTGTTGTAAGCCTCAAAGGAGATGGAACTTCTGCATGCAAGTGGAAAAACAGTGAACTGGAAGCAGCAAGAGCAAAGAGATTTTCTTTGGCCCCTTCCAAGGTCTGTTTTTCTCCTGTATTCCATTTCTTATCTTGATGAATAGACTACCATCACCAGGCCGACCCAGAAGCCTGAGAATTCTTTGCTCCTTCTCTTCCCTCATTATTTACATGGAATCACCAAGTGCTTAATACTGTCAAATTCCTTCCTGAAGTACACAGGGAGGGAGGTGTGTGTGAGAGGGAATAAACAGTTAAGGTTCTTGCATTTTGGGCTGTGAGGGAGTAGGATAGGATAGACAAACTGTCCTCAGAGTTCTGAATGGAACTCTGGCATTTGTTTGTTTTAGTGCTTGGGATAATGTAGGCTCCCAGTTAGGATACACAACCCTGATTTCCATCAGAGGTTATTAGCTTTTGGGCTTATTTCAGGGGAACTTTCCATGTTTTCTCATTGTAATAAATGTCCCTTTCCACAAATTCCACTTTTGTCCTGCTGAGAGTTTGGCAGCTCCTTCAGAGAGAAAGGAGCTCAGGATGAATTGCGTGAGTTCAAAATCCAGAAACACAAATGTCATTGAACAAATGATGGGAGGGAAATAGAGACCAGCTATCTGCCGATCAGGAATGAAACAAAGGTGTCATCCTACAGGCCAACTCTAAACTTCATCGTGGCTCTCTGGAGCACTATGATGAGAAGGATTCTGAGGCTCAGACTCCAGCATGAGCTCTGAAAGAGGGTACCACAATTGATTGGTTATGTCTGCCATGAGTGAGACCAAGAGCTCAAGAGCTCTATTCCTAGCCTGGATGGTTTGTTTACAGATGGAGACAGGTTTCCTGGTCCCCAGGAAGTAAGGGACCTCCTAGACTGATACAAAGGAGTCAGGCCTCTGTGTCACTGAAGCTTAGGACCTGCCTTTCAAGTCTTGGTCAAGTCCTGATTGAAGAGTTAGGAAAAACACTGAGTTTGAGGGCGGGAAAAGCCTGTTGATCATCATGGATGTTTGCTAAGTTTCTCACATGAGTTGGTTAGACAGCTCAGATAAGCCTGGGTTTGAAGCCATCCCTCTCAGGCCATCTTGCTACCTTTGCCTGCCCTAAAAGGTAAGGAATAAAAGGAAACCATGGGATCAGTTTGAGTTGCACAGATTTCTCTTGTACTGAAATCATGGAGATACAAGCTTTGTACCCTGGATCATCCTCCAGCCTGCCTCTAAAAGCAAACAGAAACCTTCCATCTTAGGTGCCATTTTGTTATGTCCTTAAGGAGTTCAGGGGATGCTTGAAAGGGTGCTGTGTTGAGGGCAACCCCTTGTATAGGGTGGTGCTTGAGTTGAAGTCTAGTTTTTTGTGAGAACATCAGGCGTTGGAAGGGGTGAAAAAAGAAATTCTGAATTTGAGCTTCACTGGTTTGTTAGCTATGGGGTGGGAAAGAATCTTCGGTTTCTGCAGGCCTGCAGACATGGGAGTTTGGGGAGAGATAATATTCTATTCACTGCTCTGTGAGAGTATAAGAAGGGAGTTGCTCTCCTGTGTGAAAGGGGGCAGGGGAGCCCCTCGTTGGCCCTTTGCGTGTATGTGTGTGTTATGGAGAAGGGTGAGGAAGGCTGAATGGATAGCCCTTGGGTATCTGGAGTGCCTGAGGAGGGTCAGAGAGGCCAATAACAGTTCCCTGAACAAGGGATCCCATCCCCCATTCCCAGGGAATTTGTGCTCCCAGATCACTGAAGAACCCGTCAGTGAGTGAAAGGCCCCAGAGGAAGCCCTATATGGGGGCACAATAGGGCTGTGCCCGACACCTCTTGGGCCTTTCCAAAACCCTGGGGTCTACTGTGGCAGGAAGCGCACCGCCCACCCTCAGCATGTCACCTTGGGGAGGAAGAGTCAGGTGGGTCGTCGCAGCTCCGGGAAGGGCTGCCAGGTCCGAAGCTTCGGGCCCCCCTCCCCCGAAGGGAGAACGGGGCACTCCAGTGCCCCGGGACTCTGGGGTGAGGTGCCTGGCTCGGGCCAATTTCGGGCTTCCAAGGTGGGAGAGCCAGTGCCCGGCGGCGGGCGGGCCGTCAGCTGCCCGGGCCGTCGCCTACCTCCCCGCCCCCCGGCTTCCTGCGGAGGCCGCGGCCGCCATGTTGTTGTGGGGCTGAGGCGGCGCTGGCGGAGCCTGAGCGGCCGTGACAGGCTGCGCAACAGGTTCGCTGTCGGCGTCCTGGCAAAGGAGCTGGCGGCGGCGACGGCGACGGCGACCGAGCAGGGTCTCCCAGCATCCGCCCGCTCCGGCTGTGCTGGTGCTGAGGAGCGCGGGGTCGCGCTGTGACGTGCGGGCGGCGCGGCGGGGGCTCCAGGTGGGTGAAGCCGCTCGCTCGGGCGGCTGCAGGGCGCCGGGCAGGTGCGGGCGCTGGAGCGCCCGCGGGCCGGGAGGCTCCCAGGGCCGGGCTGGGAGGCGGCTGTGCGCCCCCGACGACGGGGACGGGTCCCGGGGAGCCCGGGCGGCCCCTGAGTAGGCCCCTGGCGGGCTTGGGTGCGGCGGGCGGAAACCTCCGGCCCGGGTTCCTGTCCCCGCGGTGGGGCCAGCCCGGGAGCCGAGGTGGCCGTGGCCGGGCCGCCCCTTTCCTCTCGGCAAAGCCCTGGTCTCGGCCTCGTCTGGCAGGTGGCGGATGCCACCGAAGAGCCGGGGTGGCGTGGCCCCCTCGCTTTCGGGGTGCGGGCCAAACAGAGCCTGGTCCCATTTTATTATCACGGAGTTGGTTTTCCTTCTTGGTAATGGTGGGTGCGGAACGTCAGGTGAGCCGCATCCCGGTGCGTCAAAGTGGTCCGAGTCACGGGAAGACGGTGGGCGGATGCTCCGCGTCCACGGCGAGCATTAAAGCAAAGTTGGGAAATGTTTCTATTTGGCTTTAGCATTTTTGACTTGCAAGGTATACATGAAGGGCGGAGAGATACAGTCTCTTAGGCCAGAGTAAAGTTTATTGGTTATTAAAAAAAAGAGAGAGAGAGAGAGAGAGAGACGCCTGCATGTGCGCAGTGAATGGGTAAACCGAGGTTGAAACCGCAAATGATTACGTTCGGTAGAAAGGTGCAGTATTCGAATTTATTAATCATATGCTTTATCCTTAAATGATTTGTTGGCTACAAATATGCTTCACTTGAAACTTGTATTTTTTAAAAAATTTGTTTGAAACTTGTATTAATTACAAATTAAGAATCAGTTTGATAGAGTCAACCACTTTATGATAGGAGTTGAGGTCAGCACAAAAATTACTAAGTGCTGTAGTTTGTTTTACTTGCTTACCCAGAAATGGGCATGGTGGAACTTGAAATTTTGTGTTGTTTTAGCTTATTGTCCGTCAGTGATAAAATCTAAAAGCAGCCTACAAGCATCACATAAAACCTTTACTCAAATTAATCATGTCCCTCAAGTTTAAAAGATAGAAGCAACTATGATGTGCTCACCTCTAGGTTTCTTTGGCTGTGTACACGATTCCCTTGTAATTAAAAAAGTAAAGTAGAAGTTGTTTTTAAATACTTAACAGTATTTCATGTTTTTGAAAGACTCGGAAAAAGATGTGCATTGCTGTTGTTTTAATGAAATGTTAACAAGCAGCTGAAAAGCTTGCGTTTTTCCCCCTTTTAATGCGTGTAGTTGTTCCCTTTGCTTGCCTTAATAATGCAGGGTGGTGGAATGGTCTGAGAATATTTGACCCATTCTGAATAATTGAGCAGAAGGTATCATTGTTATTTCCACACGTCTAAAATCTTGATTCTCCTGAATATGAGGAAATGTATTTGGCGCATTCTAAGGGTTGGATTTATAGTTTAAAATTTTTGTATTTTCATAAAAATAGGATAGTATAAGGAACCTGTATATACCCATCACCCAATTTTCAGCAGTTTCCAAGACTGTTTATCCATGCTATTTTTCCTTTTTTCCCACTTTTATTTATGTTTTAGTCATTTCACTCTAGATACTGAATCTCTCGCTCTCTAAAAAAAAGTGGATTATTTCTTATATAACCTCAAGGATTTTTAGTTTTACTGTATTTTTAATATATTGAACTTCACAAATTTCCATCTTTCTGCAACATTTGTCAGGTTTATCATTTACTGAGCACTTTTTCATGCTAGGCCCCATGTAAAGTGCATAATTATTTAATGCTTATAGAAACCTCATGAATAGTTATTGTCCTTCCCATGGAATAGATAAGGGAAATGAGGTGCCAGGAGGTTAATTGACTATTCTAGCTCTCTTACCTAGTAACTACAGGAGCCAGGTTTCAAACCCTGGTCCTTCTAACTTCAGGGCTGATACTCTTTTCAGGTACATTCATCTTGGTTCAGAATTTTTAAGAAGTTATATTGGCATTCACTAAATATTTGTTGAATGAGTGAAAGTACGTATTAATTTGATAAGTACCTGGCATTTTTATATACAATATTTAGTAGCAAAACATTTATATTAAGCTCCAGAAATGATTCAGAATAAATTTGCATTAGTAAAAATGTGAAATATTTATTACCATCTAACAGTGATTTTGTCTCTTTTGTGTGTTTGTGTGTGTTTTGATCTTTTCAATACCTTATTTATGGAAAAATTTGTGGAAAAACTAATTTTGAAGAAAGGCTATAAAAAAGGCACATTTGTGTGTGTGTGCTAAAAGGCAGGATTCCAAATGTGACATAGAAAAATAAGAAAGTTTAGAATGAATCCTGTAAATGCATCAGAAATGCTGTATTTTTTTTTTTCACTTGAGTTCACTTTCGACTCTGTACTCCCCTATAAATACAGAGCACAGACTAATGTTAGAGTCCCATTGGGTAAATTGTGTGTTTTCATCTCTTTTAGAAGGAGAAACTTAACTAGTCTTAAAGGCAGAGAGGAAGTGGGGGAAGAGGAGAGGAAATTGAGCAGAAATAGGACAATGCATAGATCAAGAGTCATGTATTTTCAAACTTAAAGGGGGCAGTATTTTTTCATTTGCAGAGTATACTGTATTATTTTGAGAGATTGATTTCAAAAGTAATTTCACAGCTACATCAGGACACTGAATGATTTAGTTATGTACTTGTGGACTCATTGCAAAGTTGCCAGTTTATCAGCAGTGGTTATGGGAGACATTTGGGCTCATTAACAGCTAGTAGACATATAACTGGTTTTATTAAAGCACCTGTCTTATGTTTTCTAGATATTTTCTTCACTAATTCATAGTCATTTCAGAAAAAGGTCTATGAAGTTTTAATAAAAATTTCATTTATTTTTCATCATAACTATGGTACATAAAAGTGTAGGCTCTTGAGTTAAAGCTCCTGTTCCTAGCTCTAACACTAAATAGCTGGATGACCTTGAGCAAGTTACTTTAATTCTCTGAGCTGTTAATTCATCTGTAAGATGGAGATAATCATACCTATCTCATAGTGTTGGTGAATGTAATATAAAGTGATTAGCACAGTGACTACACTTAAAAGTGCTCAGTGTTTCAGTGTTACCTATTATTAATATTCAAACCTGCTTCAGTTAGAAACTTGAAACTAAAGTCACTTAGTTTCCCCCCACCCCCTTTTTTTGTCCTTGTTTTTACCCAGTGTCTGGAAAAGAATTCCCCTATTTGCCTTTATTTTATTTTTTTAATAGTTATGCTTTAAAAAATTTTTTTTTAAATTATATCCCCCCCCCCCTTTCTGCTTGTTCTTGCTGTGTTGATTTTTGCGTTCTTCTGTGTCTGCTTGTCTCAATTGTGAGTGTAACAATTTCACCAAGCCTCAGTTTTCTCTTCTTTAAAGTGGAGATTTCTTTTTTTTTTCTAAACACTGTGGTTTTTAATGGTGGTTTAAAGCAGATCAAGTTTGTAAATACAAATTAACATGCTTTTAAAAGTTTCAATTTTCTACTTTTA
>PVKH010033865.1:0-11951 GCA_004027955.1 Chaetophractus vellerosus
TTGGCTTAAACAAAGGAAACTGGCTTACAGTTTTGAGTATAGAAGTCCAAAATTAAGGTGTCAGCAAGGCAATGCTTTCTTCTCAAAGACTAACATTCCAGGGGCCGGCTCAATAGCCCAGTGGATAGGGTGCCGGCATACCACATGGGAGGCCCCGGGTTCGATTCTCGGGGACCTCTCCTAGCGGGCAGACCGCCTTGAGAATGGCAAGCCGCCATGGGCGGGCCGGAGCCGCCGTGGGCAGGGCAAGAAGCTGCCACGGACAGGGCAAGAGCCGCCACGGGCAGGGCAGGTTGCCCGCGGATGGAGCACAGCCAGCCACCCGTGAACTGAAAGCCGGCCGTGAACGGACGCAGAGACCGCCCACAAGCGGGGAAAGCCGCGCCTGCACAGTGACCACTCTCGGCGCGTCGCCACAGCGGGGGGAAGGGGAGATATGTAATAAAATAAATTTTAAAAAAATCTAAAAAAAAAAAAAAAAAAAAAAAGACTAACATTCCGGTGCTGGCCGCCAGCAACTCTTGTGATTCCAGCGGCTTGTATGCCTGCCTCAGGTCACGTGGCGGTATCCTCTACTTTCTCTTCCGGGTTTCCATTCACTTCCTGCTTCTGACTTCTCCCCGTGGCTTTCTCTCACCATGTCTGAATTTCTTCAGTTTATAAAGGACGCCAGTCATTCAGATTAAGGCTCTGCCTCATTCAGTTGGGCCACACCTTAACTAAATTAATGTCTTCAAGAGGCCCTATTTACAATGGGTTCACACCCAAAGGAATGCAGATTAAGAACATGTCTAAATCGTGCTACATAATTCAATTTATCAAAGATGTATTTGGCACAAGACCAGCTATCTACAGAGAGATTGGTCCAAAAACCAAATTACAGGGCAGATGCTTTCTTGGTAAGAATAGAGTTAGAGGATGAGCAAGTTCTTAAGGAATGGATTATTGGAGAAAGCACTGGTCTGCGTGTTAGGAGACTAGATAATTCCAATTCACCCACTAACCAGCTACAAGGTCTTAATGTTATTTCTTCATCTGCTAAATGGCAGGAGATTAGAATAGACAATTCCCTTTCGCTCCCTTCTAACTCCCCAGTTCAGGATTCTGTGATTCCAAATCCATTCCTTTAAATTGCTCTGCCTTTATATCCTCAGCATCCCTTTTTATATTTCAGCACACAAAAGTCTAGCCCTTCGTCTGAAGTTCTTTGAATCCATAATCATCCAGTTTGGGGAGTGGGGCTCTTTTTTTCCCCATCATGGGCATTAGATAAACCTTTTCAACGTTCTTGAATAAAAGTCTCTTTAAAAAACAAACTATCTAGGTATCCACAGCTGCTGGTTTGTGCTTGAATGAATACTGAAGTCCCCATCTTCTGGAATCCCTGAATTAATTCAGCTCCGTGGTATTCACCAGTATCTCTGCTTTCTATTTCTACAGCAAGACTTGGAGCTCTCAAGGAAGGCAGATCCCTATTTTGGGTGAAGAGTCTAGACAACTCCATTTGGGAGTCCCAGCAGCTTCCTGCAACACCAAAGTTAGAGTTTCATCAGCTTCAGATGGTTATTACAGGATCTCCTAATTCAGGTCTGTGATGGTGCTCTTAAATCACAACTGCCAGCTTCTTTCATTTATGTAAAGCATGTCCACTGCCTCCAGGGCCTCTGGGCATGGGTACAAAAGACTGCTAGCAAGGCGTCCACAGCAGCTCTCAGTAATCACCTAGTTGCTCGTTATCACACGTTTACCAGTAACACTTAAGTACACCGACAGGGATGAACTATGAGAAACATATGATTCTCGTTCACACTTGCATAAAATAGGGACAGTGCTGTCAGCAATTACTTACCAGATCGCCAATTGCTTTTTCTTTGGCATCAGTAATATGCCACCTGAAGTTTTGAACCAAATTCACACAACCTGCATTCAACTGTTTCAAACCCCTTTAAGACGTGCTATCCTTCTCTCTTTGCAGAGATGATATGACTGACAGTGAGATGTACACTTTGAATTGTCTTCTTCCATCCGCAAGGTAAGGGCGTACAGAGATATCCGTTTCCGCTTGACCCAACTGGGTGCAGGTTCCTATTGTTCTGAGATTGCTAGCTGGAGTTAAGAAGCTTGCCCACAATTATGAAAGATTATTTCACTATTCCAAGCTAATTCACCTGCCTGGCAGATAATAAACAAGTTTCTTAACATGAAACAATGTCAAACCATCAAGCCTAACAGATCAAGGTGAGGGAAAGCCATTTCTAAACATAACTAAGGCACTTTCTCAACCAGGACTCTTTCTGGTTCCAGGGTCAACTCGTATGCAGAAATGTAACATCAGAATTTTAGGGATAAGAGTAAATGGTTCTGTAATCACTGCTAAGCCCCTGAAATTCAGTTTCTCTTCTTCTATTTGTAAATAGTCAATGACACTGTTAATACCAAAGTTCCTTATGAAGATGAGTGAGTAAATAGTGTTTATAGAATAAAGAGGATTAGTGTAGACCAGGCAGGATCCCAAAACCAGACTCCAAATTCTGTTCCAAACAGTGGGTGCCTACATTGTCGGGAGAAAAAATACAACTGAATCCAGTAACACTGGGAAGAAACTACCTTCGCCTTTGCCTTCTAAAATGATCCTGCAGACAATGTATATATAGTACCTAGTGATGTTTTGTTTCCCACCAACACTATTAATAGAATGTTTTCCAGTGACACTGTAACTAGAAAATTGGATCCAAATCTCACTGGTTAAACAAGCCTCAGAAGATTGGGAGTCTTGTGGCTTCATTTCCAAATCCATCTGAAACTCACAGAGCTTTACCCACTTCCAATTGAAATATGAATGCGTCAATTAGCTATCTGGCTGAGACAGTACACACTGAATCCAGAAGCTCCAGATTTTGCTACAGGATTATTTTATATGCTCTGAATGCAGATTGTAGACATATATTTGATATTTTCTATCCTTTATTCTGATTTAATTAAATGCTATGTTGTCACTGCTATTGTTGTTACTTATTATGCTATCTTTCACAAATGGAAATGTGCCAGGTTCATGGATAGGAAAATGTGCCCTTGAGGTTTTCTACTTATAAGTAGAGAGAGACTGCTGTGTAACCAAACATTTCACCAAATTCTTGTGAACATATGGAAGATGGCTAGTTGGACTGAGGGGGCCTCTGTTAAACTGAAGGAGGGTGTTCTCTTTTTTTTTGTACATAGTATTAATTAAAGTAAAGGAAATTTAAATTAATGATCTTTGATTCTTACTATCGTGGTCTAATAAACTGAACTAACCATCCCTGATATTATAAGAATATAATCAAACATTTAGTGGAAAAGAGTATCTTAAATATTTGTTTTTAAAAAATGTATTCTAGATTCTGGTAAGTTTTTACTACGCTTGCAAATAGAGCTACGGGATTGGTAACAAATGTTTTGCTCCTGCAAGTAATTATTTCGCTTAAAACCAAATACTTAACTTCTTTCCCCCTTCAACAATGTGACTCCTTCTATCCTTCTGGATAAAAGGCTTAGATGATCTGTTGTCTCTAGCCAGAATGCCTGCATATGTTCAATAATATATCAGTTTCATCGGCGGCCATAGAGTAGGCACATATGACAATAAATCATTTGGGGAACTTCCTGAATCCCAGCCAAGTTGTAGACAATAAAAGATCCTGCTTGTAAAGGCAGCTATAAAAGTTAATTTCATACAGGTTCCCTAGCACACATGCTACGGTTCAGTTCCAAACAGATGTGATCTTGGAACCGCGATGGAAAATGGCACAAAGCCTGTTCGCTAACTTTTCATATCAGGACAGCCAAAGACTTTGTATTTTGTGTAACTTTGGTCATTAGCACATTGCAGCAGGTATGAAGAAAGAATTCTCTGAGTTTTTCTAGTGCCTAAGAAGCTGTTGCTTCCTGTCTGAAATACTCCTCCACGTTGGAAAGATAGTCCATGAAGCCAGACATGCCGAGACTGAGAAAATCCTCAGAGCAAAACAACAAAGATGGCAGACACTTGGGGCTGCGCCGGGAAAGGATCTCTCGAACCAGGAACTTACATTTATTTTTTATTTGCTTTTGCCAGTGGATGTCCTAGCAAACAGCTGCTGAGGCAACTACCACTCTGCTAGGGCAAGATTGGGAGGAAAGAAAACGATGGCACTTTAAGCAGCACAGGCTGTTACACAAACTGATTAAAACGTCTTCCGGTTTTCAAAGATCACACTTTGTCCCTGCTCACTAAAGCACTCTGAGCCCTTTCCCTACCCTGCTAAGGACCTCCATTCACCCTCATTGATTCCTAAGATCTGATGTTAAACAATAGCCGGGGATCCTAGGAACTCACGTGTTAAAGTCTGTATTTTGGTAATCTGAGCCCCTCTCTAGCAAAGGTTCTCTGGAATGGATTTGCACCAATAATGACCAAGCCTTCAGTTTCTGTATTGTTGGACCTGGGATTTTTGAAAAGTGGTGAAGACACACTCTCTCCACAAAAAAGCCCTGCCTGAGCCTGAGAGCACAGACTCCCAACTGGAGTCGGAGAAATTAGAGGACAATTAAGTGCCCAGGGTTGAATGAGGGCTTCATTAACATATTAATCGTACAGATGAAATTAATTAAGGACAACCTAGAGATTAAGGAGCTCCCGGCCAAAAAAAAAAAAAAAAAAAAGGATTGATGATGTTATGCGGTGGCTATTTATGTAACCGTATCTTATACCAGCAGAATGTTTTAAAATTACAAATCGTACTTTACACCCATTATTCCATATGAACTTCAAACCAGCCTTACGTGAGGGATTTCTTAACCTCAGCCTCCAGTTGAGGACACAGATGCACAGCATTAGGTGACAATCTCAAAAAGGAGATAAAGGTCATGATCCCAGGGCATACCTTGAAAGGGCCCTAGACTAGGAATCGATGCCAACGCCAGGGCACTGCTCACAGGGTATTCTGTGATGACGAGGCTCTCCAGTGATATTCGAGTAGAAGACAATGGGGATCAGGCTTCTTCTAGCAGCTCTGCCATTGACCAGCTGTGGCTCTGGCAAGTCACTTTAACTCTTGGGCCTCCCTTTTCTCATCTTGAAAAATGAGAACGGTGGGTGAGAAAACGAACCCTCCGGTCCCTTCCAGATCTGCCAGTCTATGGATTGAGGCAGTAGAGATGAAGGGACTGTATTGACTGGCCAAAGGCAGTAGGAAATGTATTTGGGGAGCCTTCAGGGTTCTGATACTCCTGCCCCTTAGCCACATTTTATCACAGGTGTCTTGTATCTTCAAGAAATAGGCACATGTGTATTAACTCGTGGGAACCTGAGGATAACTGTCCCTGTACCACGCAGGAGAGAGAGCAGAAGCCAGTGCAGGCAAGTTGGAGAGCAGAGAGGCAAGAACTGAGGTCAGTCTTGCTGGCCTGTGAACAACTTTCATTTTGTCTCTCATGGGGTTGGTTCTTGGTTCATTTGGTTGATCTTCTCGGAACTAAAGCGTGGGGTTTTGCTTTGTCAAGAAGTCAGAGAATGAATCCCTGGGCAGCTCAGCAGACTATGGTTCTCTCTCCATGCCTCCAAGCCCCTGGTCTCTAGGAGTCCTAAAACCTCCTCTCTCCAACCAAGTGGACTAGCACACAAGCAAGAATGGATCTCAGTTGGGTCCTATCTGCTAGGATCCTCCCCTCCCTTTCTTTCTCCCCCATTTACAATTCATTACCCAGCAGTCTGTCAGTTGGGTATTAATATTCCAACTGTTTAAACTGTAGTCTGTGACATTCAATAGAAGCAGGACTGGTTTGATATCCCAACTGTACAGTGTTGATGTCCAGACTACAGTGAGAATGACTCCTTCCCTGAGCAATCCCATGAAAACCACAGTGCTCTATCTATAGTAACTAGAGCATCTATAGCTAATAGCGCTTTTTCTCTGTCATTGTCTGTTGTCATCAGAACAGACCAATTTACAAGATCAGGTAGCTAATTTTGTTTTATTTTACTTCCTGGGTCAGCTCTATAGAAACCAACTGAGTGTTCTATAAGGTAATAAATGGTACTTTAGTGGAAAGGAAGGCAATTCATTTGGATCCCAAGGGACAGTTTTCCACCTGGCAGAATATGGCTCATTGGTTTTCAGTCCATGTTACATCCTAGAAGGTGGGGGCTATGAAGGAGTCGTTCTTTATATATTGTGGTGTTTGAAATACGTATCTTTCAGCCCACAAAGACCTCTGGCAGTGTCTAAACCGAGCAGGTAGTTTCAAACAACCCTTCCCCTTGGTTGTTCAAAAGCTTTGCATGGACGCAGAGCAGTCCTTAGAGATAGGGATCTAGCATTGGGCTTCTCACTTGACAGATGAAGAACTTCACACAGAGAAGAGATGGTCCATTTGTCCCAGCCAAATTAGTCCAGAAACATAATAGTGGGTGATAGTCATAAAACCAGTCCAAAAGAAGGAACTTTTGTATTGATTATGATCTTCCTTTGATCTTGGAATCACTTGTAGCATTATGTAGATAACATAATAATATTCTGGGCAGCTCCTCCAAAGAAGTAAACCTTGATAATATGTTAATCAGTTTTAAAACATTGCCATCTAGGTCTAAGATTTCTACACATTGCCTTCTCATTGAGGCAGAAGGAAGATGTGGATAAAGAGTCACACACAGGTACTGTTATCTGAGAATTTCCCCTGGCATTTTCACCATCACAGGGCAAAGATATTTATAGCTCAGATCTAACCATTACAATCAGTTTTCGGTAGCAAGTGGTGGACCCTCAAAATGCCCCAGTTTATATCAGGCCACTCAAAGTTAGTTAAAAGTAAATTGACACTTGAGTAGTAATAGTAACTGGCAATTAACATCTAACATCCGTACAATGCTTCGCAGGTGACCAAGCACTTTCACACACATCGCATTCCACCCCCCTACCCCCCAACATCTCCGCATTGGCTAGTTATATCCTCCTCTCATAGACTAACAATTGTGGACAAGAAAATTTCAGAAGCGGGATCCATAGCCCAGGCTTCGGAATCACAGTCTAAAACTCCTTTCATTACAACCACAAATAACTCTCAGCAGTGCCAGGTCAATTTACAGTACATACTGGTGAATCATAAGTCAAACAAAGAGTAATTTTACATTTCTGAAATTGTACTCTGACTCATTTTTAAGTGAGAGGAACATCGCCACATAAACCAAGAGGATTAAGCTTTGAACACAATGTATGCAGCAGGCCTTGAGCGTCATACCTGACTCAATCCTATGCCCAACTACCCACCAAAATCAATTCAGTTCTCTGGAGCAGAACTCTTTGGACTCTCCCATGGTCTGCCTCTGTATCACAGGAGATTTCGCCATCTCCCTTTATCTCCATGTCTAACATGCCTCCAAGGGAGGAGGCTTCAAATTCTGGGCATAGCTCTACATGGTCAATAGCTACAGGGTACCAGGTTTGCAGCTCTCTTCCAGCAGCCACTGCTTCTGTTTCCTAAAACCTCCCTGGGAAAGGACTAATAGCCCCCCTGACCACCAAGCAAATGCCATTTAGAGCTGCTCTGTTGTGGGCCTCCCACAGGAAGGCCAGGAATAGACTTGGCCTAGAGACAGCCAAGACAAAGCTGTTGGGCCAGCGAGTGCCTGTTAATTGTTTGTCTCCTCAATTAGAATTTTAAAATCTTTGTTCATGGCTGTTTCCCCAACTCCTAGGACAGTGTCTGGCAAGTACTCAGAGTTAAATTAACATCTGTTAGAAGGGGAAGAAATGAAGGAGGAAAGGAGGCAAGGAAGAAAGGAGGGAAGGAGGAAGGAAGGGAGAGAGGGAGGATGGGGAGAAAGGGAGAGGAACTATACTTATGCTTCCAAGGTTGCTTCCAGGGAAGTAGATCATGAATAAATCACGGGTAAATAGGTTCAGGTGTGCAAGCTTTTAAACCCAGTTTTATCACAACGTGTTGCTTCCTGGGGCCCCTTTCCCCAGGTCTCCCTGTGTAGTCCAAACACTCAGCCAAGGAGCAAGGCTCTCCTTCCACATTATAAACAATAGCATATGCCACTGGGAAGGAATGTCTTCATCATGGAAGAAATAAATCCGCCATCTTCCACTGTGTCTAACTTCCTCCACATTTTCTTCCTTGTCCTCTGGAGCCCAGGCAGGCAGCTTTGGATCTGAAGCCCTGAGGGAGGTCGTCCATCCTCCCTGGGAGCCCAGCCCACTCCATCCTCCTGCGTGCCAGCCAGCACCTTCCTGGAGCCCGTGCTCGGCTGGTGCTTCCACGAGGAAAGAAGGGAGGAAAGAAGGGAGGAAAAAAGGGAGGAAGGGAGGGAGGAGAAAGATCTTCTTAAGCAACGTCTACAAACTAGACACTACATGAGGTGCTTTACCTCTTTTATTCTAGGGGGCAATTCTGTACCATGGTCATTATTATCCATATTTTACAGAAGAGAACACTGCGATTCAGAGATAAGTCACAAGCCATGGTCACAATGCAAATGAATGGTAGAGCTGGCACTCAAAAACGTAGTAGTCTGATTTGGGGCAGTTTTTCTAGCTCTACTTTCCTCTGCCCACTCTACCCAGGCTCACTTTCTTAATCTTTATACTACGGTGTCTACCTTTCTGGAACATCTAAGAATTTGTTTGAGAGTATACTTTTTCTGGCCCTATTGTCTTTCTGGTCAATGGGCCTATTTTTCTCCAAAACCTAAATAAAAAAAAAATAAAAAAAATTCTTGGCCCATGGTGGGAACTCTATTACATTCACGGAACCGTAGAAACTATAAATGAGAACCATCTTGTCAAAATAGACAAAACTGCTATACCAATTGAGAATAAAAGATGACAGCTGGCTCCAAAAGATTTATTTCTTTATTACAGGGAGGCTTTAGGAAAAATTTAGGTAAGGGGCTATAACAGAGGCTGCTTGTAGTCAGCTAATATCTATATTCTTCGTTTTTGTTTTTTATTAGAGAAGTTGTGGGTTTACAGAACAAGCATGAATAAAATACCACCCTATTATTAACACCTTGTATTGGTGTGGAACATTTGTTACAACTGGTGAGGACACATTTTTATAATTATAATAGTCAATATATTATCTATATTAACTTAGGGTTCCCCATGTTTAACCTGAGCAAGGCCCCACACCTAGAGACTACATTTCCCAGTCTCCCTTGCAGCCTCATGTGGTCATCTGATCAGGTCACGGCCAAAGGGATGTGAGGAGAAGGATGTGAACCACTTCCAGGTCACGTCCCAGGAAGAACACAAGCACTACTGCCTGAGTTTCCTGGAGCTGTCGTAACAAAATGCCACAAACTGGGTGGCTTGAAACAACTGAAATCTATGGTCTCACAGTTCTGGAGGCCAAGAGCTCAAAATCAAGGTGTCAGCAGGGCCCCGCTTGCTCTGAAATCTGTAGGGGAGGAAGGCTCTTCAGTGCCTCCTCCTAGCCTCTGGCCATGGCCGGCCATCCTTGGTGTGCCTTGGCTAATGGCAGTGTGACTCCACCTCCGCCTCAGTAATGAGATGACGTTCTCTTCCTGTGTTGTGTCCAACCTTTCCCCTCCTTACAGGGACACCAGTCACAATGTTTTAGGACCCACCCCAATCCAATAAGACCTCATTCTCACTTGCCTAATTCCCTCTGTAACGACCCTAGTGCCAAATAAGGTCACATTCTAAATGACTGGGGCTTTGAACTCGAATAGATCTTTTGGGGGGGAGCACAGTTCAACCCACAACACACATTCTCCTGGCTCTTGACCTCCCCCCTACTAGTTGTAACTACAGCTGCAACCTTGGACCCAGAGACAGACGCCTCCAGCCCTGGCCTGTTACACAGAGAAAAATAAACTTCCATCCTGTTTACACCACCACATTTGGGGACCTTTTTGTTATAATACTCTAGCAGGTGCCCTAACAAATACCCGGGATTTTCAACTTACAGAGCTGCTGGCCAGGCATACACTTAAATTATGATTTATTCAAGTCTCTTGTTCAGTTTAAATTATAGATCAATCGGCTTACTAATAACTTAATATTTCTGAGCATCTACCACATTTAAGGTGCTCTACTTGGAACTACGAGGTGGGGCAATAGAGAGATTCTTGTTATCTGGGGCAGTTGTATTCTTTAAAGTTGCCACAAACATTGAATTAGTGAAGACTGAACCATTACTACTAGGTGAAATACAGCCTTAGGTTCCTGTGGGCCTCTGGTCACATTTTCATTAACCAATCAATATGGAGACTAGTATTATATGCATTTCTGCTTAAAGACACTTTAATATTTATTGCCGAATCATTAACATTGAACTCACGGCCAACAGCTCTATAGCTCATACCTGAACGAAGCTTACCTAACACACGCATTTTCTCCGTAAGACACACTGCAGCTTTCTTGCACTTAGGAACACTAAACAGCACTTCAGCACTATACTTGGGGGCCATTTTGAATAGAGAAATCACCAACAAAAAGAACAAAATGCGAAAAACATGGCACTAAACATACCACAAAAAAGATACTTGTTTACAGGATAAAAGCTGAAACAAGAAGGCAGACTTGTTTGGCTTCAGCTGGGAATGTGCACATGAGGTGACTCAAATTTTCACTACTCTGCATATGTCTGTGAATGGGAAAGCACTGTAAGTGTTGATTTGGGGGTTACAAATAAATTTGAGTGAGCAAGCAAATTCACAAACTTGGAATCTGTGAATATTGAGGACCGACCATATATATGAGACTACCCCTGTCCTCAGGATGTTTATAATCCAGCTACAAAGACCAGATAGACACAAAGCCATGCTGTGCACAGTTAACCTCATATGAGTATATAACCATGCTTCTTTTACAGTCATCAAAAACACTGTTCCAGCTGGACTCACAATTCAAAGTAAGAGTCGTGGTGTTTGAGTCAGCTTTCTCTTTCTCCAGATCACTTAATTTCCCTCTGCCTTAATTCCGAAATGATCCCAGTGCAACTCTCATTCCTTTGACTTTGTACCTTGGGCTCCCCAGCTCTTCCAATACACCTTCCCCTCTCTGGTGCTAGGACACCTGGAAGTGGCCCAGCCCATTGCATAAGATGTTTCTGAGTTCTGCATTATCAATGCACTTCTGTTCCTGCCACCTGAATAGCAAATCTCCTTGTTGGCCACAGCTATGCCTCGTGCTGAATAATGGCTTTCCAGGAACCAGAGAAAAGTAGCTGTGTGAATCGGCCTGGATATCCAGGCCCCAAAACTGAAAGAGGAAAAAAATAAGTAGGCCTAAACATAATCAGGAAATGGGTTGATTAAATAAAGAGTAGTATAGATCAATGTCGAATATATGTCATCGGCAAGTGAGTCTGGAGTTATTTTTCACACTAATCAACTGTTTCATTGTTCACTAAAGGCAGAGATAATGCCGGCCCAAAATATTAACCAACACTAAATTAAATACACATATATGAATTTGAGTTTCATCTATGGCTTTGGATTAATTACATCTTCAAGTTAGTTACAGGGTAGGGACTGGGGGAATTTCTAAACAGTATGTTAATTAAATTTTTTTTTATTTTAGTAAAATATACATAAGTTAAAAATAATTTTAGGGGGGCAGATGTGGCTCAAATGGTTGGGTGTCTGTCTCCTATATGGAGGGAACTGTGTTCGATCCCTGGGACCTCCTGGTAAAAATAAAGAAAAAATATAGAAGGCACGTGGGCCACCAGGCTGCACTAGTGGGTGAGCCCCCCAGGCCCTGCACGTGGGTACACCGTCAGGCCCCATGCGCAGGTGTGCTGCCAGGCCCCGCGAGTGGGTAAGCTCCCCAGGCCCCAGGAGTGGGTGTGCCGTCAGGCCCTGTGCACAGGTGCACTGTCAGGCCCCATGAGCCACACAGCAAGATGATGACATAACAGGAGAGTGACACAAGGGAGAGCCAAGACGAGACATGCCAAAAAAC
>PVKH010033866.1:0-11951 GCA_004027955.1 Chaetophractus vellerosus
ACCATTTTAATATTTTCATTTTATTTTATTTATTGTATTTTATTTATTATTTTATTATTTATTTTATTTTATTTTATTTTATTTTTATTTTTATTTTTATTTTATTTTATTTTTGTTACATATCCCCCGCTTTCTGCTTGCTCTTGCTATGTGTTCATTTTTGTGTGTGTGTGTGTGTGTTCTTCTATGTCTGCTTTGTCTCCCCCCATTGCGGCGACGCACCCAGTTGGCCCACTGCGCAGGTGGCTTGCCCCACTCGTGGATGGCTCTGCTCTGTTTCGTGGGCAGCTTGCCCTGCCCGTGGCGGCTTTTTGCCCTGCCCGTGGTGGCTCTGCTCCACCCACGGTGGCTTTTGCCCTCTCAAGGTGGTCTGCCTGCTCGGAGAGGTCCCTGGGAACCGAACCCGGGGCCTCCCATGTGGTGAACCGGCGCCCTATCCACTGGGCTACAGCTGGCCCCCCATCTTATCGTTAACACCATGTATTAGTATTGTATATTTGCTATAGTTCATGAGAGAACATTCTCATATTCACATGGGGCTCACTATAGTCCATTGCCTTGTTCAGTTCATCCAAAGTATATACTCAGTGGCTCTGTTTCATCACAGAGTTGCTCTGTTATCAGCTCAGTCCATTTTGGAATGTTTTCATTACTCCAAAAGGAAAAAATCCCATACACCCTTATATCCCCCTATTATTGAACCTTGGTATTGATACAGTATCTTCTTTGCTATTGCTGTAAAAAATATTACAATATTGCTATTAACTATAGTCTGTATGTTAAATTAGTTGTACTTTTCTCTTGTATCCCCATATTCTTGTTTTGTTTTTAGTTAGGCCAGTAACTTATTAAGGAATGGTGAGAAGAGAAATGGGAGAAAATTACAGGTCATGGGTCCCAGGTAGAGGAAGGGGCTGAAGAGTGATAAAGAGGGCCGATCTACAGACTTCAATTCTCCATTATAGATTAGAAATCCACAGGTTTACTTGCAGGTGGGGGGAGGGGGAAGCAGGGGAAGAAGGTCGGAATAGGGGGTGAAGAAGGCAAGAACAGGTCTCCACATTCTTAATACCTTGCAGAAAAAGGAGCATTCTTGTATTTGTACTATTAATCACAATCATCATGCACCACTGAAATCATTGTCTAAGTCCCTAGAGTATCCTCTAGCTGTCTTTCAGTTGACATTAACCTCCCTAGACTGCCCCTTTCAGCCACAATCACATTTATAAATCAGCAGTGTCAAGGTATATTTTAACTTAAACAATACTCTAAATCCACAAAGTATCAAAATTGTTCATGAAAATAAACTTTAAAATATCACGTTTTTATATTCTTGTGTGTGCCACATTATCAAAATGAATAATTATTATTAATTCAGTGCACACACACACACACACGCGCACATGCACACACGCACAACCCCCAGTTAAAGTGGCTCTGACTTAGGACGTGGGAGGGACTCCCCCTTACACAGTAGTCTTTTCCGTAGACTTACAAGGACGTGTTTCATCTGGTTTTACAAGTGCTGATCAATAGAATAGCGTGGGATCCATGTCCAGAGATTCTACTTCAGTACTTTTGAAAGGAAACAAGCATTCAACACTGTCCTAATAGTGGTGGTACTTCCAGGAACGCACTTAGAGATACACTATTTTATTCTCACAGGAAAGTCACCACACTGGATATTTTCTTATGTTATGCACCCAGATAATAAGGTAGTAAGACATTTGTACATGTGGGTAGCATCTTCCACCTTATAAATATGGTGGGCCCTGTGGGACGCTGACCAGATCTTCCTTTAGGGCTGAAGGAATTTCTCCTCAGCTGCTGGGAGTGCTGCCAGCAGGCAGTCCTCAGCCACCATGCATCTTGGGGAACTGCCTTTGCTGAGACAATTTTCTTGCTATGATCATGACCTCTACCCTAGAGAAAGTCTGCATCAAATAAGTGGTTCATGCTATAGCATAAAAACCTCCTCTTCCCAACTTAGGACAAGTGAGAAGGGAGCTCTCATCACTAACTTTCCCGCACACAGATCTGTCTCTGTCTTGATGTTTCCAGGAACCCAACATAAGAGAGAAACTAGCTGAAAGACAGGCATTACTCATAGTTGTTGTAAAAAAGTTAATTTTCCCAAGTATCTAAAAGAAGAACAAGTTAGTATGGGTTCTGTGTCCTATGGAAAGCAGTGAGTTTAAGACACAGTTGCTGACTTCAATGACAAGAGCAGTTCTACAAATGAGAGAGAAAACCCAGAGCTCAAGAATTGGGTAAATATCAGAATTGAGTGAGGTCAGGAGACAGAGAAAGAGTCTGACACTTACTGAGGTAAAGCTGGAGACCTAATTTTAGTTTGTATTGGTCTCCTTCCTACCCTTTGATACTTAGGTGGGTCTGTTACATTTAAGAGTGTGTCAGGCAGACAAAAATGAAAGCTGTAAAATTATCTAGTATACTTGATCTATAGTGTCAGAATGGGGTTTGCTTTCTCTGAGAACAGATCAATAGCAGGGGTTTGGTTGCATTATCTGAAAAACTGCATGTCCACCTCTCCTTTTCTACTCTGATCTTTGAAAGTCTACTATTTGAAATGTACTTTGAGATAGGAAGAAAGGATGACAGTTTAAAACCATTTGAAGTCAATTGTAGCATGGAGCAAATGTGTTCTTAGGTACTGTAGGAGATACTACAATAAATGCTATGTTTCCTGGTCATGGTAGACAGACCTTTAAATCTCGGGATGCATTCAGTATTTGGGAAAGGTTCCAACAACACTTTGCCTGCTGCTTCCATGTTTTCTTCAGTCATTATGGAGATTGGACAGAATTTCTCTCTTTCAACTTCTGACTTTGTTGTCCAGTAAAAAAAAATATAGCAAAGGGAGGAGATAACTACAATAAATGTAGAAAGTAATAAACATCACAAAAGAGCAGCAGAGCAAGTTGAGGGAGGATTGATTCTTTCACCAGGGAAAAATCAATAAAAACATCATGAAGGAACAGCTTTTGACCCAGGCTTTGACTGATATGCAATAATTGCACATGCAATACCATACCAACGTTTTTATGTGCTTTTTAGAGAGGATATAAAAAAGCCTTATTTCACAAACTTTTTTTTAAGTATCTCCAATATGTCTGACATGATGTTTGGTGCTGTGAATGCATCAGAGAAGCAGATTAATAAAATTCCTGTCCTCCTGCTGCTTACATCCTAGTAGGATGTAATACCAAACTAATTATTAGAGAGAAAACTAATATGGATATGAATTACTCCCCACATTTCTCAGGATTGATGGCAATAAAACATATTCTGTGTGGGATACATTTACTTCAGTAACCAGGAAAGAATGAGACAGATTTGTGCGCAGCATTTTTTTGGAGCTACACTTGTAGAACAGAAAAGTGGGAAGTGGGACTGGACAGAGGTAGAAGATGGATGGTGATGATGTCTCAATAAAGGACTCAGCCAAAAACACGGGGAGCTATGAACTTGAGATCGTCCTTCAGACAGTCTCAGATTGTCCCATCCATGGTGAAGCACAGGGTTCGGACCTTAGACCCTTGCACTGACCAGTCATTGGATAAGGACTACACAGGCAAGGGATGCAAACTTAGATGAGGCATTTGTCTTTGGCTGTAGGTAATTTTTGGAGAGGGACTCAGCTGGGAACTGTCTACAGGCAACACTTGTAGCAGCTGGAGGAACAAGTGTCTTAATTCTTACGGGGCTTACTGGGCAGCACACCACAGCATCCACCACAGTCTCCAAGGCATTGTGTGCCCTGTTACCAAAAGCCATTTTTCTGATTGCTCTCCAATTAGACCTTTCCTTAAAATGTGTCCTTGGAAGAGGCATTGCCTTGATATTGCATTTGCTGATCAGGGAAAGTCATACGTGCAAGAAGGTGAATCAAGTGTTTGTATGTTTAAGAGGTAAAGGTACAATCATGAACACAAGACCTATATTTTGATGTGGTATCTGGTTAACCAGGGATTCAACACTTTCTTCAGCTACATTCTAATTCATTTTAAAAATCTTCATGTGATGAAGATTTTAAAAGTTTGATTTTGAAATGAAATGTCATATTGTGGTTCATAGAGTTACTATATCTGAATGAATGTTTATATCTCTAAATAACCAAAATACATATTTTTCTCATTATGTGCATAATTTATAGATACATCTTCATATTCATAAATACACACACACATATATACACAGATATTGAATTGCATATTTACCCCAGAGTAAAATTAATGATAATTTTAATTTAAAGAACATTTTAACATTTTAATAACTTACTATATCTACAAGTAATACATGAATAATGAATTAAGCACTGTTCCAGATGTCTGTGATCTAGCTGAGGAGAGAAAGGAACCCTTAATACTCCCCACAGCAGGGATGCTGGAATCCTTCTCTTTAGATTCTCTGCGGCTAGTCTTGGATGGCTCCAGACTATGCTCATCTCTGAAGCCAGATCCATTTTCCCAAAATAGTAGTCCGTGTTGTGGCCCCAAAATGCGAATCTGTGCATATTTCTCTTGCTTAAACCTCTTCCCGTTGCCTTCAGCAGAATGCCCAAGAAGGGTGTTCAAGGCTTTTCCTGAGATCTCTTGTGCCTGTCTCTTGAGCCTCATCTTTCATATCTTAACAGCAACATATGCTTCAGTCCTGCTCAGAAATGTGCAGCTGTTACAGCCTCATGTCACTTTCAAGTGTCTGTGCCAAGGTGGAATTGATACCTCTCCCTTCCCACCCAGTAAACCCTTACTTTGACCCACCCATCCAGCCCAGAAATGGCCATCCAGCCATTTTACTTCTGTCCTTAGAGTCTTAGAGCCCCTCCCTTATCATTCTTTACTCTGTTTCATCGCCCACTCTCCTCTAACAATGGTCCAGCTTGCTCCTCTTTTAGCTCAGGAGCCCATGAGCACTATAGAAGCCAGGAGGGGTCTTTGTCTTTTTATCCTCAGGACTTTCACGAGGGCCTTGCTCCTAGTAGGTCGGAATTGCAGGCTCACTGATTTATTCTAAAGGATGAATGGAAAAGTGGATATATATTTTACTGGGGGAAAATCAATGTCTTTTTTTTCATAAGTTCTTATTGTTTTCAAAGTATAACTGTTGAAATATTTTGGGTTTCTTTTAATGGTAAAGAAAGTATAGCTTCTTTTGCTTTGTATATTCACATTTAACACTACATTGCTATTTAGTAAAGATTTAAGCAGTTATATAGTCACTAGGGGTCACTCTTACAATTTTGAATCTTGCAAACCAGTATACGTTATTTTCCTTAGACTGATTTAATTTTAATACTTCCTTCAGGGAAACATATAAAAGTTCCAATGACGATGCTTGATGGGTGTGTCTGCCAAATAAATCACCTAAAATCTGTGTTTATATTTTTGGTTATTAAATATCGTCAGGATGGCTTTTCTGCATGTATTTAAGAGAACCAGAAAGGTAAGTGAAAAGGCTGATAATCAAAGCATATATTAATGAAAAACAAAATAATATTTCAACAATTACCTTTTCACTAGAAAATTTCACATGAAGGTTGTTATGGTGATTGCTACACATTTTTATAAAGGTTATGGAGAATCTTGTTTCTGTAAAATGCAAATGATCTTTCCATGGATCCACTGTGTAAATTACCTGCTGAAATGCAGGCATAAAGCTTGGCTCTTCAAACCACCAAGTGTCATCTCAGCAGGTTTCTTAATCACAAACAAGCTGAAAGGAAACCAACAGACATTTGCAAATGACAGAGGAGCAGCAAAAAGAGAAACAAATCTCTTTTTAACTGTTCTGTGATCATCTCTATTCTCGCACCCACTCCCAACCCTTCCAAGTAATTAGTGCATGGCAATCAATCATGGCATGTCAGGCAAGCACCAGCTCAGGTACCTGGTGTTTAATTTCACATGGCCCAGGAACAAGAATTTAAGCAGTTAGGGAAGGATGGGTTGGACAGGAGGCTGGGTAGACTAGACAAGGGCTTTGGACAGGGCAAGTTAGCCCTTCACCTAGCATGTGTAGCCTGATGTCCAGGAGTCAGGGGCATGTCTCAGGAGGAATACATCTAGGAGAGGAAATGCAAACACGGCTTATGACACTAATAAAAATGGTTTCTGATAAACCTAAACACATGGAGAATTTTTTAAACATTGCACTTAGAAAATAAACTAGAAGGTATAAAAGGATTAATAAAAAAGGCTACACACTTTGGAGCCAGATGCTCAAAAGCAGTGTGGCCTTGAGAAAGTTTTAAGCCTCATGTTTCCCAAGTGTGTAATACATGATGAGGACAAAATATGTGTGTGTATCTGCAATTCTTAATGCCTGGACAAAAACTGATGTTCTAAAAAGCTTCCTTCCCTATTCTTTTTTCTGAGGAAAGCCTATCTCCCTAACAAAAAAATCAGGAAATGATCCATGGAACTACACTGCACACACAGCGAATCCTAAGTTAAGCAATGGGCTTTAATTAATAGTACAATTATAAAAATGTTCTAACATCAATTGTAACAAATGTTCCACACCAATGCAAAGTGGTGGTGGTGGGGCAGTATATGGAAATCCTGTATTTTATGCATGAATGTTCTAGAAACCCACAACTTCTCTAATAAAGGGAAAAAAAAACAGGAAATATTGATTTGATACACAATTTGGGGACAAGATAGGGTATTTGACATTGGATCTGCCCCCAGAAAAACCAGGGTGTTTAGTTGCCATAACAATATGGCAAAATGAGATTTCCACTCATTCAATCTCTCTGGAAGGCATCATAAACCATTTATTGATTTTTCTAAAAGGAGAAATAAAAAGAAACATGTACCAATTGAATATGAAATCAGGCCATCCAATTTCTGTTATAAACAGGCAATGGGCCTGCTGGGCCGTTACAATGGGCTAAGCTGTGCTGAACATAAAGAAACTCACAAGTTAGAGGTCCCTTAACATAAGAGCATGGGAGAAGCAAAAGACTACAACTAATAAGGCCACAGAAGAGATCATCTTTGCAGGCTCTAACAATGAGCTCTGCTGACTCTGCCCACCCCACCCAGGCTAAGGTTATCTTTATATCTGGCCATGGGTCTTCCATAGCCACAGGCTAAATAATCGAGGAAGAGAACTGCAATGAAAGCTGTAAAGCACAGACAGGGTTATTTAAAGACTTTAGTAGCCAGCACTGAGAATAGAACTCTAGGAGCAGCCTTGGTGAGACATGTAGGAAAATCTGCTAGTTCTACCACTAAGCAAACAAGACATTTGCTTAAGGAGTGAGAAAAACACTACTGCTGTTAGTCTTTACCACCCAAAGAGATAAGCATTCTATCTGGGAAATTTCTCTCTCATTCCTCGTTCTACTATCTTATTGTTTTTGCACAAAGAATGCTGCCATTTGAAAATGAATACGGTGGTATATCTAAGGGCAGCGAGGCATAGAGCTTTATGGTACAGAGCAGGACTTTGCACACACAGAGATCTGGTATCGATTACTTAACCTCCATAAGTCAACATTCCTATGATCTAAAATGGGATAATTGCATCTACCTCTCATAAGTTTGGTCATGATTAAAAGCATGCATGAAGAGGTTGTTAACACAGTGTCTGACACACAACATGGAAGTTTTTGTCTTTTTACTATTTTGATACATACGGAAACAAATCAGAATAATGAAATCTTAAAGATGGAAGGCATATACTATTAAAGCTAAAATATAATCACTAACGTTGTTTAGGAGCTCCAACCTGCTGAGCATTGCACCAAATGTTCCACCTACATCTTCTCTCTTAATTCTAACCGAGACAATGAAAAGATAGCAATAGCTTTCTCATTTTTACAGATGAAGAAAGTAAGATTCAGCCAAGATAAGCAAATTTTCCTAGGGTATAGCTTTTTGAAACTCAAAATCAGGCAATCTGATTCTGGAATCTATACTCCTATTGCCGCCTTTCAAAATTAGCTACTGCCTTTCTACTTAGAATATGGTCCACTCCACCAGCGTCGGCATTACCTGGGAACATGGAAGAAATGCAAAACCTCAGGCCCCACCCCAGGTCTCCCAAATAAGAATCTACATTTAACCAAGATATGCAAGTGATTCACAAGCACATTAATGTTTGAGAAGCACTGGGTATGTCTAATCCCTATTCATTGTAAATCTCATACAGATGATTGCCCTCTCCTTTGACTTGTTAGAATGCATTCTTCATCAAAAGAAAGCCTGTTTCCAAATACTGTAGTTCATGCCCTCACTTCTCAAAAAATGGGGCATTTGTCTCTTTGTACTTCTATATGTCAAATGCTTCGTATATATGGGTCCTAATATGAACACATTGAATCTCTTTTCATCTTTACTTTCATCTAAATATTCCAATTTCTTTAATCATTACTTTAATGATGTCACATCTACCTCTCATTTATAGACCAGTTGTAGTTCAACATTGTCCCTCTTAAAAATCTGGTACATGATATGAACGAATTAAAGCAGATGTGTTTTCTCTGAGGAAAAATACAGTTTCGGGCATTACCTTTTGTGATCTGCTCATGTAGGACCTGTTATTAATAAAATAACACCAACCATCTAAGTCAGTGATGTGTACAAACCCCAGATGTGGTTCCTAGTTACCAAACCAGATCAGTGCCATGTTCCTTTCTTGCTCAGATTTACTTCTCTACATACTTCTGCACACCCTGTCAAAGTGTAGGAAATTGTATATCTGAAACTCCCTTTCCTCTTGAAAAGTCTTTGGTAATTTTCTTCTCAGACACCTTCAGATATTTTGACTCTTCACTGAGCATCAGGAAATTTCATTGTGGATTATCTAAGCAGGACTAATAGGATCTTTAAAAGCCAGAGATTCTTACCTTTCATTTGTCTTTTTTTTAAAAATTGCCCCTGATTGGGAATCTAGGCCTTAGAGAAGCAAAGATGAGTAGGGAAGAGTCCTTGCTTTAAAGGCAGTCAGTGACTTGATAGAGAGAGACAAGCAAAAAGATAATTCGAATAGAAATCTGTTTCCCATAAGCATGAATAACCCCTATTCATTGTAAATGAATCTGTTCACCATTCTTATGGGAAACAGATTTCATAGAGAGACAGCATTTGAGCTATCTTGTAAGGATGATTTTGCTGATCAAAGAAGACCAAAAAAGTCATTCAAGGCAGAGGACCTGGTTGTAAACAGGCAGAGATGGGAGAGAGTGAGAATATGTTTAGAAAATGGTGTATAATTTAGTTAGTTGGATCCAGAAGAAGGAAGGGGAGAAGCAAGAGACACATTGTCACTAACTTATATTTCAAGGACTTATATATTTGACCATGAGTGAGAATTTAATCTTTTGAGCAGTTGAGAGAATTGTAGCTTTTTCTAAATAGGATACAGTATGATCTGGTTTGTAATTAGGAATAAAACTGATAAATTAGACAACAGATTTGAAAATTAAACTGAAGGTTGTACGACCTCTGAGGAGCCTGGAACTATAATACAGACTAGAAGTGTTGAACATCCTGTCTAATCAATATTTGTAAAATGTATCACCCAGATATAAATGACCGAATCACATTAACAATAATAAAAGCATTGCCAGCACAGCTGTTTGACTTCTAAACAAAACAAATGCTTAAAGCTCTTGGAAATTGTAAGGGAATTTATTTCAATCCCAATGGAGGGGGCGCTCAAGGACAAACCACAGAGCCTAACTAAGTACATGTTGTTAATGAAATGTATAAATATTCTACCCATTCAAAAGAAGTCTGTACACTAAATCCAAGGAAGGGAGAAAACAGAAATGAGAATAACACTAAATAGAAGAAAAGTCAAATCATGTTCAGAAGGAAATAAAAACATGTACACCATTATGTATTCTAAGCAAAAAAAATCTCTGAGCTGGTAGGGAGTGAAAGTTTATAAACCCAACAACCTCAATGGGGCTTTGGGGGATGGTAAATGCAATCCAAATTACTTTATCTTTTTGAAAGTGTATTCCTGGGGGCCGGCTGTAGCCCAGTGGATAGGGCACCGGTTCACCACGTGGGAGGCCCCGGGTTCGGTTCCCGGGGCCTCTCCTACCGGGCAGACCACCTTGAGAGGGCAAGCCGCCGTGGGCAGGGCAAAAAGCCTCCACAGATAGGGCAAGTTGCCCGCGAACAGGGCAGAGCCACCCACGAGCAGAGCAGAGCCGCCCGCGAACGAGGCAAGCTGCCTGCGCAGTGAGCTGACTCAGCGCATCACCACAAGGGGGGGAGACAAGCAGACACAGAAGAACGTGAAAATGAACACAGCAAGAACAAGCAGAAAGGGCGGGAGGGGGTATGTAACAAAAAAATAAATAAATAAAGTATTAAAATAAATAAATAAATAAAAAGTGTATTCCCACCAGTGAAACATTTAACCAACACAACACCTTTAGCTGCCATTGTCCACATTTAAACAGGATGAGAAAAAAATGTGTTCAAAGAAGTTGGATAACTGATTAAAGTCTCAAACCTCTTTATGATGTGGTATAGACTACAACTAAGACTTCTCTTAGAACCACAGAAATTTCCATTTTTCCAGGTTAAAATGTCTAAATATGGGCAATTTTCTATGGTTTAACTTAGATTCCAAGTGCAGCGCTCTAAAAATTTCAATCAACAAGATGTAATTTTATACTAGTTCCATGGTTGTAAAGGCAAATTAATTCAAAATGTCAAGTGAAATGTCAAGTGAAATGATTCTGAATCTCAGTTCAGCTGGGCACCAAACTGCCCCATGTTTGTCAACAAATAAATATTAGCTAAAGAAACAGGTACTTGAAAAACTGTCTCATCTTTCCTTTTGCTAAGAATCACCATAAATATTTTTCCATCTCTTTTACTCACAGCTTCCCAACTCTGGAATATTATATATTGTAAGATAATGTATTAAAGATATATAAAATATGTTATACATAGGCTATAAATATTACTAGACAAATGTATGCATACACAACTACTTCTATATGTTGATCTAGTTCAAAATACCCTTTTTATTGAAATATAGCGTTTTTAGAGCTATATTTTATCTCCAGTTTTCTAGGGGAAAAAAGAGAAAGATGTCCTCTAATGCAACTGTAAAAATGAGTCTGTGCCCTGTGAATCATGATCTTCAGCAAAAAAAGAGATATAAGTTTCTTGCCAGGAGGATCCAATAAAGAAATCTTTGAATTCCTTTTGGTTGCAAGGTGAAAGCCAAAGATTTTCAAGGCGCTTTGCTTCGTTATTTGCTTCTAATTGTAAGTATGTGTCTACAATCATATGAAGAATTCTCATTATCTGAAGTTCCTTCTTAGCCCTTGAGGAAGATTGCTTCCCTGGTGACCTTTGGTTGGTCTGTTTCATCAGCACACTTTCTAATGGCGGCATATGATGGCCGAAGCTATCCATGGGTGCATGGAGTCTTTGCAAAGGTTTTAAATACACCTAGCCCAATACCTCTCAGATCTTTGCACACATTATCCCCAACCAATCGGAAAACATAGATCTTCCCATCTTGGGACAACTCTAAGCATGAGACTTTTTTTTTCCATATTGAACTTAAAAATATTACCAATAACTAATAGCTGTATTATTGCCCAGAAATCACAAATATATATATATATATATTTCTCTCTTCTACATGTCATCAATAGTTCCTACTTTGGTCTTAACCCACTCCAGGCTAAAAGCTGACCCAGTTCTTTCATCTGTTTCTTAAAATACACAATGTGGGATTCTCTCACAACCTGACCATTTTCTTCTGACATCCTCATGTTCCTTTAATATGGAGTGTTCAAAAGTACTTTCCTTTTCACATGTAATGAAAATGTAAAACACGTTGCTCTTCTGCTTAAAAACTGAAGTGCTTTTATATCACCTTCAGGATAAAGTCTAAGCTCTTGACTGTCACACACAAAGTCCATGATGTGAAGTTGGCCAATC
>PVKH010033867.1:0-11951 GCA_004027955.1 Chaetophractus vellerosus
GTATGTAATAAATAAAAAATTTAAAAGTCTAAAAAAAAAGAGACAGAAGGAGAGGTTCTGGAGGTATATAAAGAGGCCCCCAAGAGGCTAGACCCACGAAGCAGCTGAGCGATTCTGTTGGGGAGAGACGAGCAGGCTGCCTTTATGCCGTGCCATGTGCTTGTTTTCCTGCAGCTGAGCTCTGAGGGAAAGCATCTTTAGACGACACTGCCACGTGCCTGATTGCCCTCAGCTGCAATTCAGTGAGACAGCATCTCTGATGATGCCTTGCTTTGGACATTTTCTCAGCCTCAGAACTGTAAGCTTTTATCCTAATAAATTCCCATTATAAAATCCAACCCATTTCTGGTATTTTGCATTCACAGCCTTTAGCAAATTAAGATATCATATAACTGTTTAGGAATGCCTGCTCTTTATGCAATCAAAAGCTTTAAAGAAGATATGGCATAAGTCTCTTAATCTTATTTATTGCAATTGAGTCAGATAATCGAATATCAGTCTGTTAAAAAGATTTCAGGCTTAGTATCAAGTCTCATAAAAATCACATAAGGAAAATAAAATGTTATTAAACAGCTCCAAATAATAGAACTATGTATTCACATTAGCCTTTGCGTTTTGTTTAAGGGTATTTGGCACACAGCCAACCTACTTCTTCAAAATTGGAATGTCAACTGCCCTGTTTCCCTGGTATATTTCCTCTGTTTTCCTTTTGCTACAGTTTCTCTTTGTTCATTTGCTTTCTCTCAAGTAGGATAATGAAGATGCTTAAGCCACTTATTTATGATGTTCATAAGCTAAGATATGTATTAGAATTTTTGTGATAAATTGTTTTCCTTCATGTTTTTTAACAAATCAATTTTATTGATACATATTAATAAATCATAAATCCACCAAAAGAAGACAATAGAAATATTATAAACAACTTTATACCAATAAATTCAATACTTTAAATGAAAGAGACAAATTCTTTGAAAGACACAAGGCAGCCAAAACTCACTCTAAAAGAAATAATCTTAACAGATTTAAATCTATTAAAGAAATTGAATTTGTAGGTAAAAAACTTTCCAAAAAGAAAACTGAAGGCCCAGATGGCTTCACCTGTGAATTCTACCAAACATCTATGGAAGGAATAATACCAACCTTACACAAACTTTTCCAGAAAATTGAAGAGGAGAGAATACTTCCTAACTTATTCTATGAGGCTAGTTTTTACCCAGATAACAAGAGCACACAAAGACATTACAAAAAAAACAAAACTACAGACAAATATCCCTCATGAACCTGGATGCAAAATTTCTTTACAAAAGTTAGCAAACTAAATCTAACAGTAAATTAAAATGATAATGCATCATGACCAAGTGGGGTTTATTCCAGGAATGCAAGGTTGATTTAACATTAGAAAATCAATCAGTGTAATCCATCACATTAACAAACTTGAAAAAATCACAAGGTCATCTCAATAGATGTAGAAAAAGTATTTAACAGAAACTAACATCCATTCTTGATTTAAGAGGAAAAAAATTCTCGGCAAAAATAGAAGAGCATCTCCTCCACCTGAAAAAGGGCATCTATGAGAAACTTACACATGATATCAAACTTAATGGTGAAAGGCCGAATGCTTTCCCTTTAAGATTAGAAACAAAATAGGATGGCTGCTTTCATAGCTTCTATTCAATCTTGTCCTGAGGTTCTAGACCATTCAGTAAGGTAAGAACATGATAAAAGGCATCCAGATAGAGGGGAAAAAAGAAGAAAAATTGTCTTCATTTGCAGACATGATCATCTATGTAGAAAGCTATTACAGATCCTACAGAAAAGATACTAGAACTAAGAAGTATAGCAATGCTGTAGGATACGGGGTCAACATACAATCAAATGTATTTCTACATACTAGTAATGAATAATTACTAGTAATTGATATTTCAAAATAAAACCATTTAGAATGCATCAAAAAATAAAATACTTAGGTGCAAATTTGACAAAAGATGTGCAAGACCTTTATACTGAAAACTGCAAAACAATGTTTAGAGAAATTAAGGAAGATCTAAATAAATAGAAATATGCCATTTTCATAGATCAGACGACTCACTATTAAGATGTCAATTCTCTCGAAGTTGAAATACATATATATTTGACATGGTTACAGTCAGAATCCCAGCAGGCTATTTTGCAGAAGTTGAAAAGCTGTTTCTAAAATTTATATGGAAATGCAAAGGACCAAGAATAGCCAAAACAACTATGAACAAAAAGAATATAGATGGAGGACTTTCACTACCTGATTTTAAGACTTATTATAAAGCTATATTACTCAAACAGTGAGGTGTTACAAAGATAGACAAGCAGATAAATGGAAGACAATAGAGTCCAGATTTAGACTCATGCATGTGTGGTTAAATGATTTTATTTTTACTAGAGACATTGTAGGTTTACAGAGCAATCATGCAAAAAATACAAGATTCTCATAGACCACCCCACCACCTTGCACTGATGTGGAACATTTATTACAATTGATGATAGCACATTTTTATAGTTGTACTATTAATTAAAGTCCATGGTTTAACTTAGGGTTCACAGTTTGTGTAGTATAGTTACATTTATTCTTTAAAAAATTTTTATTGTGTCATCATGTATACAATCTAACATTTCCCCCTCTTAATTACATTCAATGTATATTTCCATGCTGTTAATTGCATTCATAATGCTGTGCTACCATCACCACCATCCATTACCAAAACATGTCTATCATTCCAAATAGGAACCTGGTACATTTTAAGCCTTAACTTCCCTTTCCTGGCCCCACCCCATCCCCTGGGAACCTATATTCTAAATTCTGATTCTATAAGTTTGTTTATTCTAATTGTTTCAAATCGTTGAAGCATGATCATATCATATTTGTTCTTCTGTGTCTGGCTTATTTCATTCAACATGATGTTTTCAAGTTTCAGTCATGTTGTCACATGTATTAGGACTTCATTCCTTTTTACGGCTGAATAATATCTCAATGTAGGTATACACCACATTTTACTTACCTGTTCATTGGTTGATGGGCACTTGGGTTGCTTCCATACTTTGGCAATTGTGAATTATTCTGCTATGAACATCAGAGTGTAAATATCTGTTCGATCCATGCTTTCACTTCTTTGTGTAGTGAGATTGCTGGGTCATATGGTAGTTCTATACTTAGCTTTCTGAAGAACCACCAAACTGTCTTCCACAGCTGCTGCACCATTTAACATTGCCACCAGCAATGAATGAGTTTCCCTATTTCTCTGCATCCTCTCCAACACTTGTTATTTTCTGTTTTTTAATAGACATTCTAATGGATGTAAATGGTATCTCATTGTGGTTTTGACTTGCATTTCCTTGATGGGTAATATCAATTAATTTTTTTTTCATTTTAAAAACAATTTATTGAAGTATACCACTCATACTTGAAAACACATACATAAATAATAAGTGTATAGTAAAAGTTATGAACTTATAAAACAAGCACGCACCTAACATCATACACAGCTCCCATACATCACCCCACCATGAATACCTTTGCCTTGCTGTGAAACATTTGTAACAAATTATGAAGGAACATCATCAAAGTATTACTGCTAACGATAGTCCATATTTTATGTTTGATGTATTTTCCCCCAACCCACCCTATTATTCTTTTTGTTCAGAAACCATATTCTTTAAAGTGTACAATCAATGGCATTTGTTAAATCACAGAGTTGTACATTCATCACTTAAATCAATATTAGAGCATTTTCATTACTCCAAAAAGCAAACAACCAAAAAAAAAACAAAAACGCTATATACTCATATGTTAGCACTGCTAATTACAAATCCTATGATGGACTTTCACCATTTCTATTTATTTCCAAATATTTACAAACAATTTTTAACCAATTCTGCACAGACTAAATGTCAGCTTTCCATTCACTAATCACATTCTATTTTGTGGTGACATATTCTAGCTATTAACTCCATGAATTTACTCATTATATTTAGTTTATAATAGTGAAATCATACAATATTTGTCCTTTTGTGCCTGGCTTGCTTCACTGAACATAATGTCCTCCAGTTTCATCCATGTTGTCATATGCTCACAACTTCATTTCTTCTTACAGCTGAATAATATTCCTTCGTGTTTGCTTATCCATTTGCCAGCTGATGGACACCTGGGTTGTTTCCATCTTTTGGCAATTGTGAATAATGTCACTAATGAACATCAGTGTGCAGATGTCTGTTTGTGTCACTGCTCTCAGTTCTTCTGGGTATATATCTAGTAGTGGTATTGCTGGGTAACATGGCAGATCTATATGTAACTTCCTAAGGAACTGCCAACAGACTTCCACAGTGGCTGAACCATTCTACGTTCCCACCAACAGTGAATAAGAGTTCCTATCTCTCAATATCCTCTCCAACACTTGTAGTTTTCTCTTTTTTTAATACTGGCCATTCTAGTAGGTGTGAAATAATATCTCACTGTTGCTTTGATTTACATTTCCCTAATAGCCAGTGATGCTAGGCATTTTCCCACTGTTTTTTCACCATTTGTATTTCTTTTTTAGAAAAATGTCTATTCAGGTCTTCTAGGAGTTTTATGGTCCTGATTTTTATGCTTAGGTTTTTGATCCATTTTGAGTTGATTCTTGTATAGGGAGTGAGATAGGGGTCCTCTTTTATTCTTTTGTCTATGGATATCCAGTTCTCCCAGCACCATTTGTTGAAAAGACTGTTCTGTCCCAGAAAAATGGACTTGGTAGGCTCATCAAAAATTAGTTGACCATAGAGGTAAGAGTCTATTTCTGAGTGCACAATTCGATTCACTGATCTATGTGTCTATCTTTATTCTAATACTATGCTGTTTTGACACTATTGCTTTATAACACACTTCAAGGTCAGGAAGTGTGAGTCCCCTGACTTTGCTCTTCTTTATTTGGATGTTTTTGGCTATTTGGGCACCTTTTACTTCCAGGTAAATTTGGTAATTGCCTTTTCTATTTCTGTAAAGTAGGCTGTTGGAATTTTGATTGGTATTGCATTGAATCTATAAATCAATTTGGGTAGAATTGACATCTTCACGATGTTTAGGGTTCCAATCCATGAACAAAGAATGCCCTTTCATTTATTTAGGTCTTCTTTGATTTCTTTTAGCAGTGCTTTTTAATTTTCTAAATACAGATCCTTTATATTCTGGGTTAAATTAATTCCTAGATATTTGAGTCTTTTTGTTGCTATTGTAAATGGAATTTTTAAAAACTTTCCTCCTCGACTTGCTTATTACTAGAGTATTGAAACACAGCCAATTCTTGCATATTGATCTTGTATTCTGCCACTTTGTTGAACTCATTTATTAGCTCTAATCACTTTGTTGCAGATATTTCAGGATTTTCTAAATATCAGATCATCTCATCTGTGAATAGTGAGAGTTTTTCTTCCTCTTTTCTAATTTGGATGCCTTTTATTTTTTTCTTGCCTAATTGCTCTAGCTAAAACTTCTAGCACAATGTTGAATAACAGTGGTGACAATGGACATCCTTGTCTTGTTCCTGATCTTAGAGCAGGGGATCTTAAACTTTTTTGTTCCACAGACCCCTTTGCCAGTCAGGTGAAAACCACAGACCTTACTAAGTCCACACTATACAGTGTATTATTTTAAAAATATATCACACCCACAGCAACATGTCCCCACAAGAATGTTTTCTTTTTGTTTCAATTCAAGCTCACAGACCCCTTGTTAAGAACCCGTCTTAGAGGGAAAACTTTCAAACTCTCCCGACTGAGTATGATGTTGGCTGTGGAATTTTTATATACGCCCTTTATTATGCTGAAGAAATTTCCCTCTGTACATATCTTTTAAGGTGTTCTTTATCAAGAAAGTATGCTGAATTTTGTTAAATGCCTTTTCATCATCATGTTCTTTTGTTCCTTCATTTTGTTAATATGGTGTATTATGTTAATTGATTTTCTTATGTTGAACCACCCTTTCATACCAGGAATAAAACCCACTTGATCATGATGTATAATTCTTTTAATATGCTGTTGGATTTGATTTGTAAGTATTTTGATGAGAATTTTTGCATCTATGTTCATTAGAGAGATTGGTCTGTAATTTTATTTTCTTGTAGGCTTTGGAATTAGGGTAATGTTGGCTTCACAAAATATGTTGGGTAATTTTCTCTCCTTTTCAATTTTTTGGAAGTTTAAACAGGATTGGTATTAATTATTCATGAAATGTTAGGTAGAATTCACCTGTGAAGACATCTGGTCCTGGACTTTTCTTTGTTGGAAGGCTTTTGAGGACTGATTAAATCTCTTCACTTGTGATTGGTTTGTTGAGTTCCTGTATTTGTTGTACAGTCAATGTAGGTTGTTTGTGCATTTCTAGAATTTTGACCATTTCATCTAGGTTTTCTGTTGGTAAAGAGTTTCTCATAATTTCCATGAGGTCATTCATAATGCCCCCCTTTTCATCTCTGATTTTATTTATTTGCATCTTCTCTCTTTTTCACTTTTTAAACCTTGCTAGGGGATTGTTGATTTTATTGATCTTCTCAAAGAACCAGGTTTTGGTTTTCTTGATTTTCTCTATTGTTTTTGTTGTTGTTCTCAGTTTCATTTATTTCTACTCTAATCTTTGTTCTTTCTTTCTGTTAGTTTTGGGATTGGTTTGCTGTTCTTTTTCTAGTTTCTCCAGCGTTTCAGTTAGGCTTTTAATTGTAGCTTTTTCTTCTTTTTTAACATAGGCATTTAGAACTATAAATTTCCCTTTCAGCACTGCCTTCACTGTATCTCATAAGTTTTGATAATATGTGTCTTGTTTTCATTCATCTTGAGATACCTACAATTTCTTTTGCAATTTCTTCTTTCACTCAATGATTATTTAAGCGTGTGTTGTTTAGCCTCCATATATTTGTAAAATTTCCCCTTTCCCACCTATTACTGATTTCCAGCTTCATTTCATTATGATCAGAGAAGGTGCTTTGTAATATATATAGATATATAAAAAATTAATAAAAAAAAGAAAAAAAAGAAATATTTACAGTCATTTAATAAAATAAAAAATGGTTTCATAAATTTTAATGAATATAACAAATATTTTCTTTCTTTTTGCTTTGGTTATTAAAAATTTTTAAGTTGTTTGTTTTCTATCCAAATATTGAGAATAAATATGATCTCATCTAGCACAACTTCTTAGCATAACTTAAATTAGTGGCTTAAATTACTTAAATAAAAATGAATTTTTAACCAAATTTAAAAAAAAAAAAGAAGGTGCTTTGTATAATTTCAATCTTCTTGAAATTGAAAGCTGTGTTGTGGCACAAAATTTGGTCTATCCTGGAGAAAGATCTATGAGCAATTGATAACAATGTATAACCTGCTGATTTGGGATACAATGTTGTATATATGTCTTTCAGGTCCAACTTGTTTATTATATTGTTCTAGTTCTCTGTTTCCTTGTTGATTTTCTGGCTAGTTGTTCTATTGATGTGAGTGACATGTTATAGTCTCTTACTATTATTGTAGAGATGTCTATTTCTTCTTTCAGTTTTTCCAGAGTTTGCCTCATATATTTTGGGGCACCCTGGTTAGGTGAGTAGATATTTATGACTTTTGGATTCCTGGTGAATTGTTCTTTTTATTAATATATAATGGCCTTCTGCATCCCATCACTTTTTGCATTTAAAGTCTGTTTTGTCTGATACCAGTATAGCCACTCTTACTATCTTCTGGTTACTATTTGTGTGAAATATCTTTTTCCAATCTTTCACTTTCAGTCTATTTGCATCCTTGGGTCTAAGGTGTGTCTCCTGCAGACAGCATGTGGATGGCTCATATTTTTTTATCCATTCTGTCAGCCTATTTTTTTTTTGATTGGGGAGTTTAATCCATTAACATTCAATGTTATTACTGTAAAGGTATTAATTACCTCAACCATTTTATCCTTTGACTTTCATATGCCTATCTTATTTTGCCCATCTTTTTAACCTTTTGGTTATCCTTTCTGATAGTCTTTACTTCTACACTCTCCTCCAAACCTCTCTCTCTCTTCTCTTTTTTTTCTGGCTGAAGAACTTCCTTTAGTGTTTCCTGTGGATCTGGATTCTTGTTTATGAATTCTCTTAGCTTCTGTATATCTGTAAATATTTTAAACTCACCATCATATTTGAAGGATAGTTTTTCCAGATAAAGAATTCTTGGCTGGCAGTTTTTCTTTCAGCACTTTAATATAACATACTACTGCCTTCTTGCCTTCATGGTTTCTGAAGAAAAATCTACACTAAGTCTTATTGGACATCCCTTGTATGTGATATTTTGCTTCTCCCTTGCTGCTTTCAGAATTTTCTCTTTATCTTTGGCATTTAGCATTCTGAATATTATGTGTCTTGGGGTAGGTCTATTTGGATTTATTCTAATTGGAATACGCTGTGCTTCCTGGACACATATATTGCTGTCTTTCATGAGAGTTGGGAAATTTTAAGGCGTTATTTCTTCACACACACTCTCTACCCCTTTTTCCTTCTCTTCTCTTTCTGGAACACCCATAACACTTATGTTGGTGTGCTTAATACTATCCTTCAACTCCCTGAACCCTTGCTTAATTTTTTCCATTCTTTTCTCTCTCTGTTCTTCTCTCTTTTCAGTTTCAGCTGTTCTGTCCTCTACATAACTGATTCTTTCTTCCGCAATTTCAAATCTGCTGTTGTGTGCCTCTATTGTATTTTTAATCTCACTTATTCTGTCTTTCGTTCACATAAGCTCTGTTATTTTTCCATCCAATGTTTCAAAATTTTCTTTGTGCTTTCCCAGTGTCTTCTGTTTTTTTTAGGAGGTACTGGGGATTGAACTCAGGACCTTGTCATTGTAAAGCAAGTGCTCAATCACTGAGCTACACCTACACCACTCCAGTGTCTTCTTTTTTTTTTCAGAGATTTTTGCATTTTTAATGACTTAAACGAAATATATCTAAAACCACAGCTTCTGGAATAACTATTTGTTTTTGCCTGTCTTGTACCTCTCCTCGAACTTGACCTTGGTTTCATGCTGGGCCATGCATTTAAGAGCAGAGTCTCTGAAGACATCTTCGTTGACAATGGTTTTGTCCAAGGGGATATCCATAGAGTACCTTGTGGGCATGAGGTGATTGTAGTTATAAACTTTCACAAAAGACTTGATCTTTGACCTCTTGGCAATTTTCTTCTTGCCCATGGCTGCTGTCACTTTGAGGGGTTGGCGGTCAATTCCAGCTACCACAGCATGGCTGTAGGGGTGGTCTGAGGTGCCAACATCAATGCTCTTCACAATGACGGCTTTGCGTCTGGAGTAGTGTCTGGCCAGCACCAGCACCACTTTCTTGGGTTTCATAAACTTGCCCATTTTGGCAGCAACCACTGGGCCCTACAGTAGAAAAGCTCAGTGTCTTCTCAGCGTCTTTTATTTCTTTAGCCATGTTGTCCTTCAACTCCATTTGTGCTTTAGTAAATTTGTCTTAACCTTATGGATTAGTTGTTTCAAGTCCTGTGTCTCATCTGGATCTTTGATTTGTTCCTTTGCCTGAGTCATATCTTCCTTTTTCTTAGCATGGTTTGTAGTTTTTTGTTGATGTCTAAGCATCTGGTTATGATGCTGAGCTTACTTTCTGATGTTCACTTTCTCTCTTGCCTAGAGATTTACTGTTAAGTAGCGGTGTGCTACTACTGTTCTTTGACTCTTGGTTCAACTTGTTCTAGCTATTTAGTATTGCCCCTGTTTAACTGCTAAACCAGGGTTAAAGACCCAGTAATGGGGTGCAGGCCAGTTTCCAAGGGCCTTGGGGGGGGGGGGTGCAGTAAAGGCACCTGCTTGTCTCTTTTATTTATTTTTTCTTTTTTATGCACTTTTCTGATCTGGCCAGCAGATGGCACTATTTGGCAAACCTCTCAGCTCAGGCCCCTGAATGCTAGGGCTGAATGCATTCAGTTTAACACCCTACAGTCCCCAGCTGCTGCAGTCTCCAGACTGCTGTTTGCTCTGAGGGTGGGAGGGTGGGCAGCAGCTGTTACCGCAACTTTACTCATGGGATTTTTTTCCAGTCAGCTGAGACTCCTTTCCTTTGCCCTTCTCTCTTCTGGGTGGTGTCTCTCCTTGCCTTGGCATCCTGAGCCCCAGAACAGCCCTCCAGACAGTCTCCCCCTGTCCTGTAGCTACTTTTTCTGGGAAAGAAGTGATCCCTCTGCCTCTCCAATCCTCCATCTTCCTGGAAGTCCCTGTCTATTGATTTTTGACAAAGATGCCAAAGCAATTCCAGAGAGAAAGGATAGCTTTTTCAGCAAAAGTCTCTGGAACCATTGGATATTCATATGTGGAAAAAATAAAAAGAACCTTGATGATTGGTTCACATTGGATCACACTAAATGTAAAACTTGAAATGAAAAATCTTCTAGATAAAGAAAACATTGTGGGGAATCTTTGTGAACTTGAGTCAGGTAAAGATTTCTTAGATTTAGCATCAAGATCATGATCCATATAAGAAAAAAATGCATCATTTATACCATATCAAAATTCAAAACTTCTTTTCTTGAAAAGATGTTTTTAAGAGAACAAATAGATAAGCCATACACTTGAGGAAAATATTTGCAAATCATATAATAAAGGCTTTTTTCCAGAATTTTTATGGAAGTCTCAAAATTAAAAAACAAAAATAGGCAAAAAATTTACACATATCCTTCACCAAAGAGAACATACAGGTAGAAAACAAACAGATTAAAAGATGTTCATTATCATTAGTTGTTAGGGAACTGTAAATTAAAATCCCTATTAGATACTGCTACACACTTATTTGCATGGCTAAAATTTAAAAATCTGATGACTCAAAATGTTAATGAAGATAGGAATAATTGTAACTCTCATAATCTTCTAGTGGAATAATCTTAAGCTTTGGAAAACTGTTTGGTTTCTTCTGATATGGTCCCCAATGATTCCCAGCTTCTGGTAATCCCCTCTCCATAAGCAACCTGCATCTAACTTAGTGCATACAACAACACTGACATGATGTCATTTCCATGATTAGGTTACAGAAAACTGTGACTTCCATTTCATTAGCAGACTCTCCCTCTTCCTGGCTTTGATTGAAGAGGCCTATGTGGCAAGGAATTGAGGAAGACCTCTAACCACAGACAACAAAGAACTGAGGCACTCAGTCCAAAAGCCCTTAAGGAATGGAATCCCGCCAAGTACATGAATGAATTTGGAAGCTGATTCTTCTCCAGTGGAGTCTTCAGATAGACCTAAAGCTGGCAAATACCTCGACTGTACCCAGCTAAACCAGACCTGGATTCCCAACCCACAGAAACACAGAGATATTAAGTGTGTGTTGTTTTAAGGCACAAAGTTTTGGAGATAATTGGTTACACAGCAATAGATTACTAATACAGAAAGTTTCTTTTTTTTCCTTTCTTAATACAATAAACTTAATTTTTTTAAAAAAGGTTTTAGCTTACAGAAAAGTTACATCAAAAGTATAAGGGGGGCCAGCTGGATAGCCCAGTGGATAGGGCGCCGGCATACCACATGGGAGGCCCCGGGTTCGGTTCCCAGGGACCTCTCCTAGCAGGCAGACCTCCTTGAGAATGGCAAGCCGCCATGGGCGGGCCAGAGCCGCCGTGGGCAAGGCAAAAAGCTGCCACGGACAGGGCAAAAGCCGCCATGGGCAGGGCAGGTCGCCCGCGAATGGAGCGCAGCCAGCCACCCGTGAACTGCGAGCTGGCCGTGAATGGAAGCAGAAGCCGCCCACAAAGCAGGGAAAGCCGCGCCTGCGCAGTGACCAGTCTCGGTGCGTTGCCGCAGTGGGGCGGGGAGGGGAGATATGTAATAAAATAAATAAATCTTTAAAAAAAAAAAGTATAAGGGATTCCCATATACCCTACCCTGTACCCCTCCCATATCTTTCCCAATTAATAACATCTTACAATTGT
>PVKH010033868.1:0-11952 GCA_004027955.1 Chaetophractus vellerosus
TATTGTCTGTCTTTTTACTCTTCAAGTTACTCTTACTAATAATCTTCATTTCTACACTCTTCTCTAAGTCTCTTGCTTTTGTTTTTTCCTTTCAGTCTGTAGCACTCCCTTTAGTATCTCTTGTAAATCTGGTCTCTTGGTAGCATACTGTCTCAGTTTTTGCTTTTCTCTGAAGATTTTAAAGTCACCCTAATTTTTGAAGGACAATTTTGCCAGATAAAGAATCCTTGGCTGGCAGTTTTCCCCTTTAGTACCTTAAATACATCATACCACTTTCTTCTCATTTCCATGGTTTTTATGAGAGATTGGCACTTAGTCTTATTGAGGTTCTCTTGTATGTGATGTGTTGCTTTTCTCTTGCTGCTTTGAGACTCCCCTGTCTTTATCTTTGGTATTTGTCATTCTGAATAGTAGGTGTCTTGGAGTAGGTCTATTCATATTTATTCTCTTTGGCTTGCATTGTCCTTCTTGGATATTGATACTTATGTCTTTAATAGCTTTTTGGTCATTATTTCCTCAAGTATTCTTTCTGCCCCTTTTCCATTCTCTTCTTCTGGGCCACTGATTGTACATATGTTTGTGCTGTCATTCAATTTCCTGATACCCTGTTCCATTTTTTCCATTCCTTTCTTTCTGATTTTATGTATTTTCAAGTTCAGATGTTCTGTCTTCGATTTCACTAATTCTTTCCTCCATCAATTCATATCTGCTGTTATACACATCTAATGTATTTTAAATCTCATCCATTGTGTCTTTTACTCCCATAAGCTCTGTTGCTTTTCTTTGCCTGCTTTCAAATTTCTCTTTATATTCATCCATTGTCTTATCAATATCCTTTATCTCTTTATTCATATTTTCCTCCAACTCCTTGAATTTATTTAGGAGATTTGTGTGATTATCATTGATTAGCTGTCTTAAATCCTGTGTCTTATCAGGATTTTTGTTTTGTTCCTTTGGCTGGGCCATATTTTCCTGTTTCTTAATATGGCTTATAATTTTTTGCTGATATCTAGGCATCTGAATAAGTTGGTGAAATTACTATGATTGTCAATTTCTCTCTCCTTCATAGTGGTTTTTTTTCATACCTGTTCTTTGATTTTTGGCCCTAATTATTCTAAGTCTTTAAAATTTCCCAGCTTAAGGTATCAAAATCAGGCCAGAGACTCCCTAATGGGGAGAAGATCCACCACCAGGAGATTGGGACAAGAGATACCTAAAAGTAATTTTACTCCTTGCCATTTCCCAGTGAGTGGTGGATCTATCTCTGCTCCATGATCTCATGTCCTCTTCCAGGTACTCCCAGACTTGCTATCATGGTGACCAGAGAGATTTCCAAGAGAGCAAGTGTGGCAGTTTGAGATTATTTATGAATCCCCAAAAATTCTATTTGTAAACTGGTCTGTTCCTCTGAGTGTGATATCCTTTGTTCACATTAAATTCAAAGGTTTTATAGTTACTTAATAAAATCAATTTAGGGCCTTTGATTTGACCACATCAGTATGTCATGACTCAGGGTTGACTCCCTGTCCCCTTTGGCCTATATAAATGGACACTCACTCAAGAAGGCACACGGGAAAAGAGAGAACTCCATAGATACCAGAGAGAGAACTTTGTCAATTTGGATCCTGGAGCCCTGGAGATAGATGAGCCATTCACCTGACAGTTTGCAGCTGAGGAGTAGCTGAGGAAGCCTAGAAATAAATGAACCCTATGCCAGACTGATACAGGAAGCCCTGAGAGATAAGCCCTATGTCAACCTACAGCTGAGGTTAGAGGAAGCTGGGCCCATGAGCCCTTAAGTGGAAGAAGGAAGGAGAGACCAGGCAGACATTGCCCACTATCTTGCTTCAACACATGACAGCTGACTTTAGTGAGAAAGTACCTCTTATGGTACCTTGAATTGGGCTCTTTAAGACCTTATAACTGTAAGATTTTACTCCCAAATAAATGCCCTTTATAAAAACCAACAGATTTCTGGTACTTTACATCAGCACTCCTTTGGCTGACTAATACAGTAAGTGGAAGCATGCAAGAAATTTTGAAGCTTAGGTTTGGAACTTGAACAATATTGCTTCCATTTCATTCTTAGTCACAAGGCCAGCCCCAACTGGAGAATGGAATAATAGTATCCATCTCTTAATGGAAGTCACATTGCATGGGTATAGGGAGGAGTGAAGAATGTTATCTAAACTATTGTAAAATTCCAGTGATTTTAAAGATAAAGGGGGCTTCAATGATACTTCGTATTTGTGGCATCTCTAGTCTTATGAGATCAATGTTCTTGACCATAAAAAGAACTTTTATGGAGCAGTGTGAGAAAAGTTATCATAGCTTACATGCCCTGAAAATTTATAATAGTATTTTATGTTAGTGTAGAAAACTTGAGATAAAATGAAGTAATCAAGTGTACACACTAATCTGACCTAAATAACTTCTTTATTTTTCTGTGCAATGTTACTAGTATATTTCTAAACCAAAAACGTGTCTTAATGATATTGTAGAAATAGAAGTAAGATCAAATTTAAGAAACCTGGTTTGTTCTTCTAACTTGCTTATTAATTAACTCTGGACAAGCTAGTTAAGATAAGGCTTTGGTTTCCTCATCTATTCAATGGGGGCACTAATGCTGGAAAAATATGCTTAAGAGAACCTCAGCAATGATGAAATGAAACATTACATAAAGGGTCTAAGAAAAGTGTGACTTGCAATCATATTTTTATTAAAGAGATTCACCAGCATTATGACTTTAGGTAGGCAGGGATACTACATAATTTGTGGATAAACTTATACACATAATTTTCTTTTAGATACTGTCACTGCTTTCTATGATCAAGCACCCTCAAAAATAAAATTTATATAAACTATTACAAGGACAACATTTCAGACCAGTTTAAGACCTAGGGCTTTCTATGAGTTCTAGAATTGGTTTTCAGCACCACGGACAGTGTAGTGGCAATAACATTGAAAGACTGGGTTATCAGAAAGCTTTAGTAGTGAGAATTTTAGTTCATATACCTGTCCCTACATTTAAATGGTGTTGTAAAGAAATGGAAGGAAAACTGCATATCTTTTTATTTCAAAATTTGAAAAATGAACCAGTGCTTCACAACTAACTAAAAGAAAATTAATTAAACAAACATATTGAGCACAATATATGTTCAATAAAATTTTTGGCTTTATAACAACTGTTACTTATCAAATGCATTCTGATAATAATTTAATTTTACCAGTATCCCTCAAATAAGCTATAATTACACACCATATAATACTTTAATTATCGAATCTCAGATAGCATGCAATTTGATATCTGCATTTTGAAAGGGTTTAAAAAACTTGGACTGACTAAAGATTTTCTGGTTTGTCATTTAGTTATTTCATTGTCCTGCACTAACTTTAAACCTCAGCATCCCACCACCACCACCACCAACAACAATACCATAACACAGAATTTCTCTAGTAACACACAAAAATACAATCATCTTGGTATCAAAAATTAATTTTAGGAGATACATATTACTTTTTCAGGTGTGTTCAAAGTTAAACAAGAGGTAAAGTAGGCAGTAAGTTTTTAATGATGCTGTGAAAAGCCTCCATTAGTTTAAGCATAATGTAAATAACTTTAATTACACTCCAAAAGTAGGATTACAAAATTTTAAAATTCATAAAACGATACTTCTTAAAGTTTAATTTACAATTAAGAGCATTGACTCCAAATGCATTGTAATTATTGGCTATACACCATTTAATCATACCTGCTAAATGCTGCACTGCCAAAGGACCTTGTTCCACTTTTGGCCAGGAGATGGTGCAATCATGTAAGCTGCTGTCTTGCGTTTATTTATTTATTTATTTTCAATTTAGCATGCTGTTTTCTGACAGTGGGTACCATAGAGTGAGTGTCAGAACAGAAAGCTAGGCAGAAGCAGAGCAGATACTGCAGTGCTTTCTTATTTTTTCTTCTTCAGCAAGGAGAGAACACATGTGAGATTTTACTTTCTGCTCTGATAAAAAATCTGAAGAACTGCATTGAGACAATATCATATTTAACACATATATGGATTCTGTGCTATGATTTACAATTTCCTTTATTTCAGGTAAGCCAACATGATTTTATCTTTGACCTACCAATGATTTTTTATTTGTCTATTTTAATAATGACTTTTAAAATAAGATGTGTGCTTTGTCAGAATGGATTCAGATTTAAAAGATTCAAAAGCTCTAATTCTAGCTTTGCTGCATTTTTAAATCTTGCTAGGCTAAAACAGGCCCTGACTCTGACATGCTGTATTTTAATATCCCATTGGTTTCCCAGCATTTAGTGTTCATCTGTGGCTTTATTTGTTTACCTATTAAAGGTAAAGCTTTCCAAGTGAAGGGCGATCTTTCTCTGTCTGAGTGATACTGTTCCTTAATGCAGGGAACAAATTGTAGAAATGTAATGAAGCAGATTAACATGGCAGTGGCTCTGCCAAAGCCCGGGGCTGAGCATTCTGATAGCAGCCTCAAAGGCACGCCAACATACTAAGCACAAAGACCTCTGGAACAATTCCTACCAGCGATTATCATGCTGATTGTTTCTGCTTTCTTTTTCCTTTCAGAAAAAATACGTAAGCCATTTCTCACATATGAATGAAGATTTATGTGATGTGTTTAATAGGCTTGGAATGATAGCGCAGGTGCTGTCCCCTCCCCCAGTGCAGAAGTGAGGAGTAAATGAAGGCAAATTAATTGCTGTGAAAATGGATTTTCTCAGTTTTTAGTGGTTTTGTGATGCTAGGACTGTGGCTTTTAAAATAGTTGATATTGTATAAGGTGTTCACATTTTTCATTATTTTTGGTCATGTGACATTGTGTGTGCTAAAGAGTGGAATGACTCAGGAGGTAGAAATTGCATGAAACGGCCTTGATTCTGCTGCTTCTGATGATTCCTCCTAAATCCTCTTTTTAAATTTGCTATAAAAATAATAGGATGAAAACAATATAAAAAGCCTGCGTTTAAAAGTCACTGACAGTCATTTAGTTCAATTTAAAATGAATTTTTAAAATATTTTTAAATGATCTTTGTAAGATTGTTTTTAACTGCTTCAGTGCCTCTGCTTGTGGAAAGAGTTGTGTGTGTGTTGTGTGTGTGTGTGTGTGTGCGCGCGTATATGTGATAGTGGTGATGGAGGTGGCAGTGGCAGGCAGTGGGGGCTCATCACGACGTTTCTCTCTCAGTCATCGTTTTCCCATAAAGAGGTAGCTGTGCTGTGTCAGAGGTTGTGAAATCTGTGGAAAACAATTTACAGAATGGTTCGGACCACTGAGAAAAAGAAAATACATTCTTTTATTGTGTGGGATCTATAAAGACATTTCAGTTCCATATGGTTCTATATAAATGTAGGGTTTTAGAATCACAGGTTTTTTTTTATCATTTATCTATCTTGTCATTTAGAGAAGTGCAACTGTGGCTGAGAAAGATTAAGTGGATTTCCCAGAGTCATACACTAAATTAGAATCAGAGGCAGGCTTAGAATCCTGTTAAGTAATTTTGAATGTCTTTCATAGCAGCAATACAGTTTACCTCGAGTGTGAACCTAATCAGTGACGTGTAACAGGTGTGCTGATATTGATGTGTGTGTGACTCTCTGAATAAATTCTGTGGAATAGAGTTTCTCAGTGTACAGCTTACTTAATGATAGGGGCTATGTTTTATTTTATATGCAGAGTTCAATTCTCTGGCAGCTCTTGTCAAGGTATCCAAGAAAAGTAAAATAACTAAAGAGACCCTCTGTTTCTTATTTTTCTATTTTTACTAATAGATGAAGTATATTATTGTGCCCTATGTCCATGAATGACCTGGGTGGCCACATACTAGCTCACTGCTCTACTCTCCTACCTGACTCAACAGGGGCTATGCATGTAGCTTAGCCTACTCACCCTCATAAGAATATCACTTCATGCCCTTGCTTTCCTCTTTTTTTCACTTACTGGACACAGATTATACTCTAGTTGGTTCAATATCTTAAGATATAGGGGAATAAAATATGTTACATTTAAATACAATATTTATGGAGTACCATACATCTAACAAGTTATTAGAGGAGGCAGGGAAATAGATAAGGGCATGGGCCCTATTCAAAGAGCTTAATGCAGAAATGTGCATGTTCATATACTACCATAACAAAAAAATACTATAAATGCTAAAATGAGAAACAAAGAAAGTTGAAAATGTGAATGGGAAGGTACATGAGCACCTACATTGTGCCAGGCATGGTGTTAAGTCTTGGGATTCAGAATAAACCAATGGTTAAATTCTGACCATGAGGAGTTCAGAGCGCAGAGAAAGATTTTCAGAGAAAATGTTAGTTAAATTAGATTTTAACGGGTGAATTGGATATAAATAATAAATAAATAGAAAGTTGGTCATTCCAGCCAAAAAAGGTGAGACAACCAAATATGAGGAACTGGGAAACTGTAGGGCATCATATAGAAAACCATAGAGAATGGTAAATAATCCAATCTGATTAAAGTACAAGGGGATGTGTTTTAAGAGTGGGGTATGAAATGAAACTGATCAGATAGTTTGGAGTTAGGCTGTAAAGGGCCTTTCGTACTACATCAAGGTGTTTTGACTTCATTCTCTGGATACAATAAACGTTTTTTGAGTGGAGTACGGCATGTTCAAATCTGTAATTAAGAACTATTATGGTGAAAGTATGGATTTATGGATAGGAGTAGATAAACTAGAAGCAGAAAAAAAATGTATAGGATTTCTACTTTGGACCAAGAAAAGTGCAATGAAAATATAAGTAGAGCAAAAAGATTTTAAAAATCTTCAAAAGAGGAAAAAGTTGACAGTAATGTCAAAATTTCTATTCTGAATGTATAGGTAAGTGTCTTTAACATATAGAAGAAATTTTTTAACTGGAATTTGTTTTCCTGGGGTAGGAAAGGTAAGGGTAACAAGTTGGGCTTTTGATGTTATATGTTTGACATTCTGCCTGATCCTTCACATAAAGATGTTCTGTACAAAGCTGAAAGTTTTACATACAAATCTCAGATTAGAACTGATGGATGAATATGTGAATCTTCATGAAGCTATGGGAAAGAATTAGATCACACAAAAATGAACATCAGTGGGGAAGAGTAGAGAAGTGAAGATGACTAGGGGAAGAATCTTAAGATTAGATGGAGCAAAAGGAGTCTGTGAAGAATATTAATGAATCATGGAAAAGTGATAGGAGAGGTTGGAGGAGTAACAACATCATAGGGAAACAGGGAAATGGATTACCAAAAGAGGCCTAAGTAAGCGACAATGGTAAACCCATATAACAGATAGCTAATAAGAGAACAGGGTAAGGACTGATTAATTTCGCTATTATTAGGTCATAGATGGACTTTATGAGAGAAGGTTTAGTAGATTGGCCAAGATGCAGGCCTGGACTGAGGACTAAATGGGAAATGAGAAAACTGAGGAGTAAATATATATTTTACAAATGTGCCAGTGGAATACAGGAGAGATAATATTTTTAAAGGTGAAGGAGAAAGTACTGTTGAAGGATATTTTATTTTAGTTAGGATTACACAAACCTAAGCCCTTTTGTAGAATAGGGATAAGAAGTTAATAGGGAGGGATACAGAAGGAAAAAACATAACGCAAGGTCCTAGAAAAGACAGGAGAGGGAAGTTTCAAGAATGTTTTTTATTTGAGATAAGAAGAAGGGGTAAGCAATGATATAAAGGAAAGCTGATGTAACTCATTTTGGGTAGCCTGTTCTTGGAATTTTAAGCCTTGTCTTCTATTGAAGTCACTTGGTTCCACAGAAGAGGCTATTTGAAGCATATGGATTTTCTGGAAGAAATATATAATCTTCAGCAACAAAACACTTTCCAGCACAGCATATTTCAGTCACATTAGTCCTGATTGGAAAATAATAAGACTGTCTCATATTAGGCTTATTGTACATTCCTCAATTATATGTTTCTTATCCAGAATGTCTTATTTAAAATAGGTTCTACTTAAAGCTTGCATTGGATTAGACCAACACATATCTATTATAAATATCTAATTTGATTGCTAAGGGTTGGTTTGCCAGAGTCTGGATAAATTATTCAAGTTCCTTCCTTCTTTTCCTCCCTCACTTTCATTAGTACTTTCACCAGGATTTGTGTAGGAAGAAAAGAAAGTTGATTTAATCACAAAGTCCTTCTCATAGGTGAACTAACCTCCTTTACAAAGCTTTCTACCAGAAGTTATTTCTTTCTTCCTTTCTTTTGGCAGTGAAGAACAAATCCTTTGTGATTTCCCAAGGGCCCTGTAGAAAAATCACACAGTTTTGAGTTAAAAAGCTATCATTTAGGGTTTGATTTGGGGAAGGCAAAATGTCAAAAGCTGTCAGGAGGTTTGAACATTTGGTTAAATAGGACCATAGGTCACTATGAAACCATACTTGGCTTTCTAATCAAAATGACAATAAAAGATTATAAAAGTAAAGAGAGGAGATAGGATGATCCTAAAAAAAAAAACCAAACAAATAAATACAACATAGTTCTTTCAATGAGAAGACTTGTTCTTTTAAACAGTAGAGGACGATAAGATCAAATAAAGCACAGAAGATTATTATTCTGATAAGACACAGCTCTTTGCCTACTCTGCAGATTACTCAGATGGTTAAGAAAGACCTTTTATAACCACTTACTAAGAGCCACCAAAATTTTTCAAGAAAATTTTGTCAGTTTTAATAGAGAGAAAACCAAATTCCAGTTTAGCATGAATATACTGTAGGATACAAAAATTCTTTTAAAAATCTTGTGAATAAACCAGTCAAATCTTAGCCAGTTTTGACCACAACAAATAAAATTTGTTTCTGTGATCTTTCTACAACTTTCTATATCCATTCAGGTTTTGTTCTACATATTTCTCTCTCATTCTGCAACAACCAGTCATTTTACTTTAGGATAAGATTATCCTTTCTCTTTATATTAAAAAAAAATGCATCCTGTACACCTTACATATTTAAGTTACCAGAAAGATCCTAGAAGCTGTCTTTCAGCTGTGATATAAGATATAATTAGTGTTGAAATAAAGTTTGTCAAAATTTTCCTAGGCACAATCTTATATTTTTTACTTCAATACCTAGTACATATAATGCTAGCTTATTTGATCACTAAACTGTATAATTTTAGAAAGTATATACCCAAAATATGTGCTGTATTGTACTTAACTCTGGTAATTCAAGAGGCATAGCTGTTTTTATTTATCTAACAATATTAAACTAGTTTTATCTGTCAAAGGTTTACCTAAATTATGTGAACTTGAATTTTCAAAATATTTGGGTTAGTTTTTATAAGAACTTTTTCTTTTTTTTTTTGCTTGGGAAGTATTCAAAGTTCAGTTTCTTCAATTCCTAGGATTTTATGAATATTTCATTTATTTAAGCAGTTATTTATCTTTAAACCAATTTGAACAGAGTTTCTTTAAGGAATTTTACAAGTGAATTTGTTAATACCATTTGGAGGTAGGAAAACATACATATAACATACATTCAAACAGACAGACTCAGAGAGTTTTAGTTTCGATTTAAATTTTTTAGCCATGAGTAAAAACACAGAAATACAGGACATAGAAATACAATGGAAACACAGAAAAACCAAACTCACTAGTTTATATAAAAGAGCTGGGCTTCTGTCCTTGACCATCTTTTATATTTTACCAGATTTGCGTTCCTGGCAGATAGGATGAGTTGAAGTTACTTGTTCAAAATGAGGTAACCATTGATATTTGTGGAGGAAATTTTTAAGATTTTATTACCTTGATGTCTAATCTTCTAGAGGCTTTACCCTGTTTTTCCAGGCCTTTGTTTGACCCTCAGATTTATTGTAGAAAGATAGGTCCTGTAGGTTCCTTTCTGGGTCAGTCCAATGAGCTTTTGCCACCCAGGGTTTAACATCTAAGATTTCAACCAACATGTATTCAAGTCGATAGAGGTCAGATACCCTCTTAATCATATGTACCCAAGAGAATTCTAAATTCTTCTATGCATATTTGCTAGCCTTATTTGGGTTTAAGGTAATCTTTAATTGTAATTAAATTCTGTTCAGGTCCAAGGTTTAAATTAAATTCTACAGTTGCTTGCATCCCTGGTTCATGGGAGGAATAAATCTTTAGAAACCACTGCCATTTTGGGGTTTTGGGAGAGTTGTTAGGTAAAGGTAGGGATCTGGAAAAAGGAGAAGAAAAGGGAGAAATCAACAGAGATTCAGAAGCAGAGAGATCAGAAAGATAAGGGGGGGAAATTTACTAAGAAAACAAGTCTTGTTTGTTCTTGCTAAGTTTGTCAAATTACTCATTATCTTTGCCCAACAAAGCTTTTAATGAAGCAATCTTTTTATTTAGAATGTTGTTTGGAGGCCTTTGATTACAGGGGAGCAATCAAATAAAGCTCCCCTGTTTTTTTTCTGGAAGGTCTTGGGTCCTTTCTTTTCTAAGTTGCCTCTCAGATTTACGATTTTATCTAAATCAAATATCCCCCAAAGTGGCCACTGCAGACTCAAATCATCCTTGGTGAGATTTACCCATGGGTTCAGAAACAGATGTGAATTGGGTCTGTAGTGACAAAACGTATAGTGTTTGACAGGAGGAGGAGATAGATTTAGAGCAAGAAGAGCCCCTATGCTGTGACCACACCCCAAATTTGCCTCAGGCCCTGGGCCCTTGCAGCTCAGATACTCGTGTACTACTCTGATCTTTGTGAAAGCCCCCATGAGTGGAGTTCCAGACAGGTGTCTGGAATGGAACCAGGGCAGCATAATGGATGGAAAGGAGGATCAGAGGAGATTTAAACTGAGAGGAGCCCACGCTCACCCAGAAGATTCCAGAGACACTATTAGAGGTTCTGACAAGCAACTGCCTCAAGGTGCTGGAATCCATATACTTCCCTCACATAGACAGGACTTTTACTTACCAAAATGGGAACAAAAATGGGGACTGGGTAAGAATTAAACCTGACAATAAACTCCAAAAGAGCTCAAAACACATAAAGAGCAATCTTGGAGAAAGTTACCCCTAGTGTCCCACAGGCAGTCAAAGAGAAGTGGACACATATATCCCATTTCTACCACAGCTGGTCACTCACCAGTCATGGGGACAGGTAGGGGTCTTCTCTGGATCCCACTTCTGATGCCAAAGCTGTCAAAAGAAATACTTTACTGCAAATAAATTAAAACATTAAAAGGATTTATTGAAGGAGAAAAACTGTGTGTGAGCAGGGAGACCTCAAATGAAAAGTGGAATGAAAGTCTCAAGAGCCATCTGGTCATAGCTATGTAAAAGGCATTTAAGGAATTTCTCAGTGGGAAGTTACAATGACTATATGACATAAAGGTTTCTTATTACATGGCTGGGGTGGGGGTAGGAGTAGTCTTACAAAGCAGGGAGTAGATATACATTGATTGGCATACTATGTTTATCCATTCTCACAAGCTATCTCTACTGGATGGAAACTGGCTTATCACCAGGGTGCTTACTGCAATTCTGTAGGGTTCTTTCCATTTTCTTGGAAAGCCCTTCCAGTCAATGGTCTTTGTCTTCTGGAAAATTCTTTCTCAGAAAGGGTTTACCTAATGCAGGCAGCCATTTTATTTTGCTTATAACTTCACACGAAAGCCTTTTGAAATAGCTACTTTCTCACTTCAGTCAGTCAGTTCCATTCAGATGTGGTTGAAAAGAAATATCACTTCCTTATTTCCAGACCTTCCTCAATCACACTGTGTGGCAATGCTGGCAGGTCAGAGTGAGGAGGGCAGATGAAGGCATGTAGGTGGTGGTACAGATACAGATGACTTTCCTTCCATCAGGCTGAGCCTGGATAACTCTGTAAAGACATCTGTTTTACTTAGGGTTCTCTAGGGAAGTAGAAATGACAGGATATATATATTATATATATATATATATATATATATATATATATA
>PVKH010033869.1:0-11951 GCA_004027955.1 Chaetophractus vellerosus
GCTCACTCCAGCATCAGAACTGCTTCTCAAATCTCCTTCTCCAAATCTCTGCTGCTCTCAATCCTGCTTTTCTCAATCTGCTTCTCTCCAATCTCTGCTTCTCTCCAATCTCTACTTCTCTCTGCCTCTTGTCTAGCCTTTTATACTTGAGACCATGCCCACCAAGGGGTGGGGCTTAACATCTCACTGATGTGGCAGTTAATGCCCTACTCATAACTTAATCATGCCCAGATGAACAGATTAGTTTACAAGAATAATCCAATCTGTATTTTTGGAATTCATGATTAAATAAAACTCTGAAACCATTACATATACTTTTCCCTAAGCCAAAGACAATGACAGGTAGATATTTGAATAGAGAATGATGTATGTGTGGGATGATGACACTAATGAGGAATTTTTCCTTATGCTCTCATCTATATTTCTTTGAATATCACCCAATTAAGGAATTCTTCATGTGATATTTCCAAGAATCTTCTCATTCACTGACTATACTTTTTTCATATTGTAGCACAGGTTTCTGGAGCTCACCTGGACTTTGGCCATGGAGAAATCTGAATCTTTCTTTTTCATAGTTACTCTTTGCTCCAACTGGGAAATCACAACTGACTTACAGAACTGATGCACTGTTTATGGGAAACAGAAATATGGATTTTGAGTTCTGGGATGACTATAATGCATAATAAGCATGTCCATGGTATGAGATGAGGACAAATAAGGTAAACATTGAAGGTCAGCACAGGGAAGCACACTTAGAACATAGGATATTGTCAATCCTTCATCAGTAAAGAGATGGCTAATGACATTGTGCCAAAAAGTTATTAAGGACCTTTGGTTGTTGATGCTCAAGCCCAAGTTCTAAGAGTGCAGTATACTCAGCAACTTCCTACAAGGAAAAATTGTGGTTCCACATTATTTTTAAAAAAATATCCCATAAAAGTTAGCATTACCAGAACAATCTATGTTTAATATGAAAAAAGGCTTACCTATTATTATAGTATTAAGTTCTGAAACCTCATAATATTACCTTGAGCATAGTAATTATTTGGAGAATATTATTCCATTTGTTTACACACTGAAATATTATTGAGTTCTCAGTACTGTTCTAAGTGTTAGAAATTGAGTAGTAAGAAAGACATGAATTTTAGTCAGGATAATTACATTGCACATTCCACTGGTGTGACAAATGACATATTCGTTACAACTGAAGAAACAAATTTCATTCAGGTAGCCATAAGTTTTGTGAAAGAATCAAGGCAGAGATAGCATTGACAAATAGGGAAGCTTAACAGCATATGATCTTAAATATATGTTGAAAAGATGACAGATAGATTAGATTAATATATTGTAGAAAATGGTGATGATAGAAATCTAGATATTTAGATAGATATATAGATGATATATGACAGAGACAAACAAAATTTTGAGAAACTCACCAATAGACCCCAGGTGGTTGATATCCTCCAGGATGTTCTCTTTGGACATCTTTCTCTGAGTTGCATACAGCATGACCCATTCTTCCAGGTTGAAGTTTATAGCTATGTCATTGAAAGTCATGGGTTCCTAAACATTACAGACATTCTAGATCAGACAGTGCCATACCTACCAATGACCAGGGTATTATGATTGAGATGAGCACTGAAGAAAGTAGGGGTTTTGTATATAGAAAGCTCAGACTGTGGGTTTCCAGTCAGACATGGCACTTCTCTATCAGATATACTTATAGACACATGCACACTTTAAAAACATAAAAATCCACTATAAAGCACTATCATGTGAGTTGTGGTATGATATCTGAAAATTTCCCAACAAATTTATACTGATGACTTCCAGAGGGTGATTATAAAATTTTCTCTAGAACATTCATAACTAAAACTCTCTTCTCCACTAATTCCAAGTAAATCTGATGACTCATCACAAGGCAAAGAAGGCAAATGTGATCTGCCACATTTTAACCATTATTCTCTTCAATTACTTCTATTTCCTCATCTCTGAAATGGTTTAGCAAACACAAGTTTTGAAATACCTAATGAACTCAAGTATAAAGTGTTTCATATCTAATCCTCATTTATTAAAAATAAGGGATAGGTCTATTTTCATTAATGTGCCAGAAAAATCATGAAGCAATGCACTGCATTCTGAAGAACTGAACTGGATTCATCAAAAACTTGGGATCCATAGACTCTTCCTCTGTCAACTCTACAGAACTCAGGTGTTCATTATGAGATATGAGGGTAGACAATTCAATAGCACAAGCTAGGAGCCCCTGAGACTCCTATACTGAAATAAGATAGTAGGCTGACTCTGTCTGTGGTAGGAGGCCTCAGCAATTTTCTCCTTTATATCCAAGACCCAGTTTTTATTGTCTCTTCTATCTTCACCTTTACTCCCTGTTCAAGGATAAAATTGTTCTATATAGGTTCTGGTCTCTTCATTTCTTCAAAAATTTTAATAGGACCTAAAATTTTATTCTAACTACTCTACTCCCTCTATCTGCAAAGCTTCAATTAAGCAAACAATACTTTGAATTCATTGCTTCCACCCACCAAATTTCTCCAAAGGTTACTTACAAAGAGAGAAGTGTTATTTGGTGTTTTGTGGTAATAAGAATTTCAAACATGTGTTCCAAATGTGCAAATATATTCAAACAAAAGTTAAAGAAGTTCACTATTGGAGAAAATAAATAATTATTCACCACTTTTTGTGACCTAACTTTTGTGTTTTCCTGAATACTACATAGCCCTCACCCAGGGTGATTCTACTATATTGAACTATCTGCATCTCTATTGGACTAAATTTTGTACTTATCTATATCACCAGGTATTCTCCACAATCCTAAGCTCATTACAACCAATAACATGATAAATGAGTGAACTACTTCCCCACTGAGGCCATGGGCTGCATGAGAAAAATAAACCCTCTCACATTTTTTCTGTGAATACATAGTCTTAATGGAGGATGGAATGTTAATATAAGTGTGTTCTGCTAAAGAAGAGGCAGAAACTCTAAATGCTATGCAGAGGCAGTTTTATTAAATGTCTTGCTAAGGAAGAGGCAAGAACTTTAAATGTTATGCAAAGACAGATTTATTCAATCAAATGAGATTCAGGTTATATTAAGTGATTATAAAAATTGAGCAATCACAAAAAAGAAGAGTATTTGATTAAAGACATGGAAAAGAATGAAAATATATATAAAAACTCACCAAATCAGGCAAAAACTCAACATCTGAAATCTCATGTGGCTGGGGAGCCCCTTTGTAGCTATGAGAATCCTGATTGGAAAAGTGGTCCCAGGCAGGTTGCCCCTCCTGGGTGAGGCTCCAACTGACAGCTTGGGAACCATACCTTTTAAGTGATTCCAAACCTCAGAAGTCCAATGATTCTTGCAATTCATGAGGAATGACCTCATCAAAAATAACTGAATCCAAATGGTGGGGAGTGGCCAACTCTCCACAGGAGAGATTCAGTGTCTTGAGGGTTCTTTGTTCTACTCTCTTTATGGTGTACTGAACAGGAATATAAAGGTTTTTAGCTTTTAGTTTTACAGGGGAAAATATAAGATGTGTAAATATCAGGTCTGATGACTTGTTCCTTCTAAACATTTGTTTTTTGGGATAATGGATGATGGGGTTGCCTGCGTAGCAGGGTTACAACATTCCAAAGTACAAGTTAATCCTTCACGATTCTAGGCTAAAACAGCAGTGACTATTGATTAGAAAGCTTATGAATTCACAATTCTTAATAATAATTTTCCTTTAGTACATCAAAATGGTGGAATGGATATTATTTCTTAGTCAGTCCCTAATCCACCATAATAATCCTAGAGTCCTGGGGAAAGTGAACTGAATCTCAGTCCCCTGAATATCTTACAAGTGCACTTATGATATCCTGGCCAATATGAGAAAGCTGCAAATTCTGGCATATGGATTGAATCTTAGTAGAAATAACAATTCCCTGCCCACCAGTGATTACATTATCACTAGCTCAGCCACCAACCATCTGGCTCTGGTTTTTCACTCACAGTCCAAACACTAAGCAGGCAATGCTGAGGATAAAGAAGCCCAAATATTCAAGGCTTGTCCACAATTTTCAGAACTTTCAATCATGTTTACTCTAAACTTCTCCTGGAAGTAACCCCCCAGTTTAACCAAATGAAACATGCAGTATACACTAAGAGAAACTGGGGGAGGACTCTCATTTCCCACACTCAAATGTAAGAAGGCAGTGGCTATTATTTGGGATAATGAAAATATGACTACAGATATCAAACATGAAAACTATTCAGTTTCATATGTTAATTATCCCATTGTGTTGGGATTTTTTGATCCCCTCCATGATTCAAAAATTAAGTATCCTTATCTCATCCCACATGTGGATTTTGTTCTCCATCTGCAGGTAAATATTGTGGAATTCCTCTGATTTAAGTATTTTTGATTTGTGCATTAACATTGGCTCTCCAAAATCCACCCAAGCCTTCTGGACCCTCAATACCTACCTGCTCTACACTGCCCCTGCCCCTGTATGCAAATATAGAAATTTTATATCATCTTAGTTCAATCCCATGTGATTTCTACAAAGACCCTTCTCTCAAACCTGACTTTTAGTTCTTTACCCAATAGTTTTGGATATCAATTATACAAGTTAAAAAATATTTCATTATGGGATTAACCAATTCAAGGGATTAACCAATTCAAGGACTAACATCATTTGGTGGGATTAATGATGCCCATTCTCCAAATCAACACCTCCAAATCCCCTGCATAAAGAAGTATCAGGCGTACATGGTCATAAGGTTTCTGTCAGAGCTCACAGATTTTATAATGCTAGGAGGCTCAGAAAATATAGAATGAAGGAGTTTAAGAGGATATCTTTTTGCTCCTTCAGATATTTTAGTAAAGTGGTTGCTGAAATCCTGTCCTATAATAATCACCATAAGTGGGAACACCACTGCATTTCTCTTTTCCTCTTTATGTGTGCATTGTATACATAGAAACATTAATCATTTATAACATGTGACCCCCAAAACATGATTAATAATTAAATACACTTCATGGAAAAATGATAATTTTTCATAAGTGAAAGTAGGATTAACTCACCAATATTTTTCCCAGATACAGACAAAAAGAAAAAAATGTATTAAGTGTGACTGTGTGCTTGATTATAGATACATATTTACTTATTTAATCCTCACAATAATCCTGCTGCCTATGGTTCATTTACCAATTTAACAATGATATTCTCAGAGGTTCAGAAATTTTCAGTTTTATGACAATTTTTCATGGCTGGAAAATGACACAGCTAGAATTTCAATTTTGCTTTGTCTGCCAAGCTCAAATTCCTTGAGAGTTATGCACCACTCCTAGGTTTTACCTGGAATGTCCCTTTTTCATCAGTCATCACAGGGCCCACCCTGTGACCACAATTCCCTCTCCTAGTTTGTCCACACAAATACTCCCCATACTCAGATACACCTGCAAAATGAGGACCCTCCTTTCCAAACATCAGCCTCTCTAGCTCCTCATTTTTATTGCCCAAATTAGTCCACAGTTACTCATTTTGACAGATAGCTACCAAGACCAATATTATGCTCCTCTATTTACTACATCTACCAATCAAAACTCCAATAATCAGTGACTCCAATTACCTGTGTTTCCCCTTGACTACACCTGATACAGCACATGACTAGGATATTTACCCTAGTCTAAAGACAAAGTCACAACTCCTAGTGGTTTTAAAATGTCTAAAGACCCTACTATGTCTTGCTGAGTAAAACATTCCTGCATTCTTCATAAATACTCCAAACCATCTTCATGCATTTTGAACTTCACATATTTCCCCTCATTTCAATAGTTGGGAATACATCTCATTAAGAAGATAGAATATGTAATTTGCCAAATTATTCTATATTATCATAATATCATGAAGTATTCCTTTTATACACATTATGCACTCCTTCTCTCTTATTAAATTGAAAAGTCAAGTTATCTCCTCTAAGGCCAAGCCCTTCAATTGAATTTTATCTCTAAATGTACTTTATCAGAAACCACTCCCTCTCCACAATACATCTCAGCATTTAAGTTCATTTTTGTGTCTTCCATCTTGAAGAAAACAACTCCTCTGAACCTATTTTACCTCAAGTTCCTGCTGCCCAAATCCTTCCTTAACAATCAAAGTGAAAGTGCAGTTATCATTTCCTCACACCAACCTCTAGCTTTGACTGATAGAGATCAACATTGATTTCTTCATAAATAAAACTTACTAACATCAATAATTATCTCCCCATAAATAAGTACTAGCTTGTAACCAAGAAATTTATCCATGACCTCCTTTTGGGGACTTTCTTTTTAATTGCTTTCCCTGAGATCTCAGTCTCTCAATTGTCTTCAAACTATTCCTTTCAATCCTTCCCCATGTCCTCTGCAAAGAAGTCCTCAAAAACACTGTTGGAAAATCTTGAAACTAAATTCAAACCCCTCTTCTCTCTTCTTTTTATACATTGTCTTGATCTGTTAAAACATTTATTTAATTGCTTTATTTCACTGCTATCTCCAAACTGAAAGTGACAAAATACTCTTCTGGATTCCATTTCTGAGCTACCATCACTACTTGCTTGATTATATGCACATAATATGAAAAGTATTTCAGGATATTACGTCTCTCTCACCCAAAATATAATCATTACTCCTCCTCCAGTCTCCAATTTTAGCTAATGGTTTCATGAGGCATCCAGGGGTCAATCTTTTACATGCCAATTTGAAATCATTAATCATAATTAAACATTGCTATTATCTCTATATTGAGCACTATTTTCGTTGCTCATTTACACTCCATCCACAAACCTAGCTTCCCACCCCATTCTAATTTTCTCTCAGTCTCAGTTTAAAAATAAGCCTTTCAGGTATCATGTCACTGATTTCCAACCAAATTTAGTCATTCCCTTCCTGTCTTCTTTGAGATCATTGCTATCCTATTACTCCTTCGTTCAACTTGTCATTATAAACCTAGAATCTCTCTCTCTCTCTCCCCTCTTTCTGTGCCATCTCTCTGTCTGCCCCTGCCTATCTATCATCTATCATTTATTTATTTATCTTCTATCCATCTATTTAGTTTTAGCCACCTAGGGTTTAAATGCACAACCACATCTGAATGCTAAGATTAGGCAAGTTTTCCTTTGACAATTACTTATGTATTTTAAATCCAGAGAGGAATTAATTCTTTATTTAGGATGCTGTCACTGTACTTTGGAACTCAACATCTTTCTTTCTCTAGAAAAAATACTGTTTCAAAGGTGAACTCTCTTTATATGACACCAATAACCTCAGGAGACATATAATCTGAAGATTTCACTTTGATTAACTTGAAGGCCCATCAAGATAAGTCTAATAAAGTTATGAATTTTTGCAAAACATTTACATTCTGATTAGGTAAATCATGTAGATGTAATAAAGGATGATAGATTATTTCATTGAATACTGTCATTCTTCTAAAATTTCCTAAAGCAACCTTCATGCCTTTGCTGAGAGGTCTCCTTTATTGGTGGATTTAGGTTGATCTGGACTAATGCAGACAAATCTCCAAGCTTTGAACCCCTAAATGACAATTAAGACAAATCTTAATAGTTTGTAATATTATAGAAGAGCAATTTTGGCACAAGTCCATCTGAGAAGCTGATAAGGAAGAATGTAGAAATGTAGATTATTAGTAAGGGTAACTTAAAGGGTAAAAAGACTGACAATAGTAAAATATGACAATGGAAGCCTAATGGATAAAATGGACAAAGTAAACAATGTCTATACAATAGTAACATTGAACATTAGTGGAGTGATTTCCCAGATCAAAAGACAAGACTGACACAATGTGTAAATAAATATGACTCATCTATATACTGTGTACAAGAGACTCACCTCAGATGTAAGGACATAACCAGGTTGAAAGTGAAAGTTTTGAAAATGGTATTCCACATAAATTGTAATAAAAATGATCTGGAGTAGTGATACTAATATCAGATAAAATTTTTTGAATGCAAAAATATTATAAGATGAAGAAAGATTAATAAAGGGGCAATTCACCAAGAAGAAATAACAATAATAAATATTTATGCACCTAATCTGGGTGTCCCAAAATATATGAAGTCCATTCTGGCAAAACTGAAGGGAGAGATAAATATCTCTAAAATAATCATTGGAGACTTCAATATAGAACTCTCAGCATGGGAAAGAACATTAGGAAGAAGACAAATATGGAAACTGAAAGCTTGAATAAAAGGATAGATGAGCTAGACCTGAGAGACATGTATAGAACATTACACCCCAAAAGAGGAGGATATGCATTTGTTTCAAGTGCTCATTAACTTTATAAGCACAGGAATGGGTTCACTTTAAGAACAAGATTTTCTGGGGTCCACAAAAGACTAAAACCAGGACAGATATTATCAGGAAAAATGATGCCCATGGATAAATGAGAAGAAAAAGAGATTGGAGTGGATTGAGTATAGATTGGGGTGAGGGGAGATACTGATGAATCTCACCTTGGATTTAAAGGGAGAAGAAATGGCAGCAGCTGGAATCAAAGGGAGGCCAAAAATATTTATTTTTATGTAAATTTCAGAATGAGAGATAATGGAACATTCCTAAATGCTAAGATGATGGACAAATTGAGAGGGAGTAATTTGAGATAAATTACATAATTTATAAATAAAAATATAAAATTGATGATATAGTAGGAAAGACAGTGCTCAAACAAAATATGGCTGAGTTTAAAGAAAATTCACCACCCATTATGGGAGAGTGGGATGGTTAGCTAATGTGTCAACACAGCCAGGTAATTGTGTCCAGGTGTTTGTTCCAGCAAGCACTGGGCTAATTGTAATACAAGAGCATTTATGGACTTTGATCACCAGTGAGCTTACTGCATGGATGGCTTATTACATCAGCACCAATCAGGGAGATTGCATCAGCAATGGATGATGCTTTTACTCAATCAGTTGAATGCCTTAAAAGGGAAAGTGATTTCAACATTTAGGTAGAATTCCAGCTCATCTTTGGACAGACAACTTCACCCAGAAACTTACCAAGGACCTTTCATTGGACTTTCATTGGAGCCCCTGGTTTGCAGCCTGCCTGCAGAACCTGGACTTGTGCAGTCATGTGAAAGACTCTTATAAAATCTCTTATTATTGACAAATATAACCTGTTGATTCTGTTTCCTGAGAGAACCCTGCCTAATATAGCTTGGTACTGGGAGTGGCTCTTGAGGAAGAGAGTCTTAAATATGAGATGTCTTAGGTGGTTCTGTGATTTTTGCAATTGGCTCTATACTCCAATTGGACACAAGGTTACTAATGACTCCCTTTTCAATAATGAAGAGGTTTGTAACAGTCCATAGCATGAGCTGGCAATAGAGATACACAAAATAACATCACTGGATTCCCCTACTTCCAAGCTAATAAGAAGCAAGGATCTGGATGAGAGTGTTTACAACACCTTAACAGAATTTTGTGGAGTCAAATAGTATAATGATGTTGGCTGGCTCTTCCTAGATACTCTGGATACAGTTATAAATGAAAGAGATGAGCTAAAGTCTGAAATTTGAAACTTAAAGCCATATGATTGATGTGAAAGTTTCTATGTGTGCCCTGAAAGAAAATCTTGTCTCCTGTAGCCACAGACTTGAGATATCTGAGACTCAAACCCAGAATCTCATTGTACAAGTAGCAGAATTACAGAGGAAACTAAAATCTCAAAACCACAGGGTTTCTGCAATTAAAGTGAAAGCATTGATTGGAAAGGAGTGGAACTCAAAGGATTGGGATGGAGACATATGGGATGATGTCAATATTGGTGGGGACATTGGAACCTTAAATTCTGCTAAGACTTTACCAGACAAACATGCAATGTCCTGCTCTGTGGAGACCACACATTGTCAGCCTTGTATCATCCAGGCTCCAGCCTGCCCCAGGGAATCTGGACTTCCTCCCAGCCCTGAGGCAGGTACCAGCCAAACTGAAGCATGCACTGCCCAGCAACCAGCCTGCCCCAGAGTCTGGACCTCTTCCCAGCCATGAGGCAGGTATGAGACAAATTCCAGCATGCACTACCCAACCTCAAGTCTTCCCTGAGGAATCTGTCTTCCAACCCTTACCTGAAGAGATTAATCCTGTCTCACCAGAAGAAAATTCAAAGGAATTCCCTGAGGTCAATAGCTTGTAAGACATTTCTAATGCTTCTTCTTACCCACCCCCACCACCCCTCTTGTTTTGGGACCTATCACTAGACTAAAATCACAACAAGCCCCCAAAGGTGAAATACAAATTGTGACCCATGAGGAAGTACTCCATACTCTGAAAGAACTGCATGAGATTTCCAACTTATATAGACAGAAATCAGGGGAACATGTGTGGGAATGTACACTAAGGGTATAGGATAATGGTGGAAGAAATATAAAGTTGGATCAGGCTGAATTTATTCATATGGGCCTACTAAGCAGAAATTCTGGATTCAATGCTCTAGGTCAAGAGGTTAGAAAGGGCTATAACAGTTTGTTTGGGGTGGCTAACTGAAACATGGACCAAAAGATGGCCTAGCATGACCGAGGTTGAGATGCCCAATTTGCCCTGGTATACAGTAGAAGAGGGAATTTAAAGACATAAAGAGATTGGAATGCTAGAAGGGATTTACCTTTTGAGACCTACCCACCCACCCCAGGAATGTCCAGAGGACACACCTTTAACCATGACTGTGAGGAATAAATTTATAAGACTAACCCCAATTTCTCTGAAGACCTCTGTGGTTGTTCTCCTCTATAGTCCAGATATTACTGTAAGGAGGGCTGTAATGGAATTAGAATCCTTAAACATTATGGGGATGATCAGATCTCAGTCCAGTAAAAGCCAAGTATAGGCAGTTAATCCTCAAAGGCAAGGTGGGCATGGCTACTGCAATGAAAGGCAGATTCAAAGCCGCACTCAGAACAGTCTGAGTCACATGGAGTAAAGGCACTGGCTAATAGATCATGGGGTACCTAGAATTGAAATACACAGGCAGCCTACTAAATTTCTTCTGGATCTGTATAAACAGAAGGTTGAGTGAACAAAACCTAACTCAAATTACAGATGCAGAGAATCATGGCCCCTTAATCAATACCCAGACTTGAGACAGTTCACAGACACAGGGCCCCTTGAATGAGGAGGTCAGGTCTCCTTGGGGAATGATCCTGTTGAACTACCAAAAATTTATACTGTTAATCTTCCTCCCACCTTTCCCCAGGGAGATCTACAGCCTTTTGACAAAGTAACTGTGCATTGGGGAGAATGAAATGATCAGACATTTTGGGGATTATTAGACACTGGCTCAGAAGTCATATTAGTTCCAGGAGACCCAAAACATCACTGTAGTCCACCAGTCAGAGTAGGGGCTTATGGAGGTCAGGTGATTGATGGAGTTTTAGCTCAGGTCCATCTCACAGTGGGTCCAGTGTGTCCCCAGACCTATTCTGTGGTTATTTCCCCAGTTCCAGAATGCTTAATTGGAATAGACATACTCAGTAATTGGCAGAATCCCCACATTGCTTCCTGACTTGTGGAGTGAGGGCAATTATGGTTGGAAAGGCCAAGTGGAAGCCACTAGAACTGTCCCTACCTAGCAAAATAGTAAATCAATACAATACTAATTTCCTGGAGGGATTGCAGGGATTAGTGCCACCATCAAGGATTTGAAGGATGCTGGGGTGGTGATTCCTACCACATCCCCATTCAACTCTCCTATTTAGACTGTGCAGAAAACAGAAGATGTTGGAGGATGACAGTAGATTATCATAAACTTAACCAGGTTGTGACTTGAATTGCAGCTGCTATCCCAGATGTGGTATCATTGCTTCAGGAAATCAACACTTCCCCTGGTACTTGGTATGCAGCTGTTGTTCTTAATTGCCATTAGTAAGGACTGCAAGAAA
>PVKH010033870.1:0-11953 GCA_004027955.1 Chaetophractus vellerosus
AATATCTCTTTTTGGAATTCATAAATAATATCAAATGGCCACACCTTCCCATATCTCTTTAATCTGAGCCTGAGATTTGTATTCCTAACTTGAGATCTCTACTTGAACGTCATACTTGCCCCATCAAATCCTGGTTTTCCTTAGCCTTCTCCATTCCAGTAAATGGCATCACCATCACTCCATTTCCTATGTTTAAAACCTGGAAGGCATCCTTGAGTCCTCCTTCTCTCTTTGCTCACATTCAATCCATCAAAAACACCTACTGTTTTGTATCCAAATTGGCAAGTACAAATTCCTTTGGGCAGGCTTCAAGTTGGGAAATTCGATGAAGGTTACAATGAATTCCCCAGGAGAAGGAGAAGCTAAAGTAGAGATAGAAATTATTCTGACTGCTGAAATTATCAGTTCTCCCTTTAAGGTCTTCAACTGATTCCTGAGACCTCTCTCATTACTGAAGTTTGATCTCCTCTGTTGGTTGCAGATGTAAATAGCCATTGATGTAATCAAATGACTAATAATTTAAATCCATGAGACACCCTCACAGTAACCATTAGACTGATTCTTGCTTGACCAAACAACTGGACACCATAACCCAGCCAAGTTTGACATGGGAACTTGGCCATCACACTATCCCAATCACTTATCTAAGTAACACAATAGCCCTAACCTCTCACACTTCAACTTTTGGTTCTCATGTTTTTCCCTGTAAGAAGAGAATTCATGTTGGTCTGCTTATCACTGAATTCCTTGCTCCAGTCTCTGTGCCATATACATAGTAGGTGTTCAGCAATTATTCATTGAACTAAAAATCTCAACCAATCAATTAATTAGATCCGGTTGGCAGCAAGTTTCGAGCATTAATTTCTAATGTAAAGCTTAAGAAAAACCAGCATATGAAGATGAATTGGATGGGATGTTTTATAAATGAAATTAAAATCCCTACCATCGCAGCTGCCAAGTAGTGAACTTTAGTGATAAAGTTAAGAATTCAAAGCAAGTGCACTAAGAGGTATATAAGTGTTAGGAACATTGTAATTCATTTAATTGGCAATGGAAATATTTCTTGCTTAAATACTTCAGTATGATGCACTATTAAGTAACTAATTAATTTAACAAATATATATTGAACACCTATTTTATATTGGTCAATATCATGAATACAGGGAATGTGGCAGCAAGCAAACAGACAAAAAACCTGCAGTCATGAAACTCATAATATAATTGAGAGACAGAATATCAGGTAAACAAATAAAACTCATATTATATCTTATACTGATAAATATAGAGGAGAAATAATACATCAGGAAGGGAGATATAAAGTGTGGAGTGGGATGTCACATTTTAGTTTGAGTGGGCCAGGAAGGTCTCACTGAGAAGCTGATTTTTGAGTAGATACTTAAAAGAAGTGACTTTTAGTGAGAGGAAAGATAATTATTTTTTACCTAATGCTATATATTACTACCACGAAATCTAAGATATAATAGGAAATATCATGATTCCTTAGGGAAACTCTGGAACCAGATTACTTGGGTTTAAATCCTAGCTCTTCTACTCACAAATGATGTAATCTCAGCCAAGTAATTTATCACCTGCACCTCAATTTCTTCATCTCTGAAATGGGGATAATAGTACTTCCATCAAAGAGTTGTATTGAGAGTAAAGAAGACAATAAATATAAAGTACTTAACACTGTGCCTAACACAGAGTAAAAGTTCTATAATAATAATTATTGCTATTATTGTTATTATTTCAGCTACTGATTTTGAAGTTGTTGCATTTAAGAGGGGACATTTGAATAGAAGAATCTCTAAGGAACCATTTGTCTCTAGCATTCTATGGTTTTATTTGGACTAGAGTAAGGTAATGATTTTGCCTTGCACCAGAACTTTTATTTTTTATAAAAAATATTTCATGTTTAAATAGAAAAATACATGTTAGAAGGTCAGAATGATTGAAATATTTTTCCAAACACACTTTTTAGATTTGGTATCATATCTGGTGTCTAGGACTCATCTCATTAAAAGAAGAATACCCTTCTTTTAATATGTACTGTTTATATATGTAAATGTAAAATAGATACTACCAGAGCCATATTGCAGAGTATAGTGTGTCATATGACATACCCTGTTACAAGTCAGTATTTAATTACTATTAAAATTGATAAACATCAGAAAGATGATTCACATCTAAGTCTCCTTAGGTTAATAATCTTCTAGAACTCAAAGCTTATTTCAGGCATGATATGTGTAATTATCATGCACCCACTTAGGCTAACACTAAATGTCTAAGCCTTTTGTGCTGGAAAGGTTTTAATCTGGTCCCCATCATTTTATGACTACTAACCGTTTCCTATGAAATGTCCATTTCCACATGTGGATTTGAATTCCTTGGACTTTTTCATATGGAGCCTTTTGAATTCTAAAGGGTTATCAACATGTTATGATACACCTTTTGCTCAGTTACTCTTACTTCCCTAAGTACATTTTGAAAGGTATTGTACAGAAAAAAACAGCCTTCTGTTAATATAATAATGATAATAATTTGTGAAGTCAAGGGCATACATAATTCAAGACTATTAAAAAACTTTTCATTTATACAAGCAAATATTCCAGAGCTTGAAAGAGCCCAAAGTATCCCATAGATGTTGCTATTGTTCACAGTAGTTATTTACCTATGTCTTTTGCATATGCCCACTGACTTTCTAAATAGCTTCTAACATCTTTGTCTTTTCAATTTGAGGGTGAATTTGATGTTGACTTTCTGAATATAGTCAGAAATTGCACAGTTCCAAGTCTGGCAAGTAAGATGGGTAGTCAATCTATGCAATACCATTTGGGGTAAAAAAGCTTGGAAATCTATTTGTTTAAACAGCTAAAACTGGCTAGAGAAGAAATTATTGTATTTTTGAAAGCCCCATAATGGTGTAGTTCTTTCATATTACTATATATCTAATAATTGATTTTGATTTTCTTTGAAACACGTTCACAATGGCTTAAGCAATAAAAAAAGAAAATAACTGGAGAGGGCAGGGGTTATGGTTGGCTTTAGGTGCAACATTATTCAGGGATCCAAAGAGTGTTACAGAACCCAGCTCTGATTCCTCTGCATCATCTCAAACTTTCTGTAGTGGCAAAACAGCTGTAAATCCTCTAGACTGGCATCTTGCAGGTCCACGTGCAGTGGATTAAAACCTCCCCATTTTCTCCTCAGTTATGAATGTGATGTGGCAAGGATTGCAACACGTGCTTGCTTTGGGAGCAGTGAATCAACCTCATGGATTAAGAAAAGGGGCTTTCCTTTATCTGGAGGGAAACCAGTGGGCTATTGCGAAGGAAGAGAGAAGGCATTATGACTAAAAATTAGCAAGAGTTCACCATAAGTGGAAAAATACACACACATACACACATTCATACCATAATTGTATGATTTGGTGTCAAGTCAAAATACATAGGTTGAAGTTCTGCTTCTGCCCCAAGGGTCAAAGTATAGTATTGTGTAGGACTAGAGACCCTTGACTCAGCTAGTTCTACAATGGACTACATGAGTGACTTTGGCCAGGTCAGTGCATAAGCCTGTACTTATCTACAAAGTGAGGATAATACTAATACCTCCCTCATAGAGTGTTTTCAAGGATTAAGTGAGTTAGTATGTATAAAACACCGAGAACAGAGCTTTCACAGAGCAAACACAATATAAGTGTTAGCCGCTATTATTACAAAGGCGTGTCCTTGAGCACTGAGGTTATTCGCTGTCTAGCCTGTTTATTTATAAAATCCGAGGATGGGTGTACATCGCAATATAAAGTCAATGTTCCACAATCCTATAATTTCGTAAGCATTTAGATGATTCTCATCTTCTGATGGGATCTTCCCTAAGTAGACTTTGAAGCAGGAGGCCTGAATCCCAGCATGAAAAGGCTAAATTTCACCAGGACCTCAGTAGAAATTATATAACTTTCCTCTTATGATATTCTGAATGAGGAAAAGAAAGTTCACTGCCAAAAATATGATTAAGAAATATGTATCTGGTAGAGCAGTGTGTGGTTGAGTTATATTGATACTAATAAATCAGAGTGATCCTCAGGTTTTACTTCTACCCTACCAATAGAGTGTTATACTGGATATAGGATGAACAATTGAGCAATATTTTAATTTTGGTTAATGGCATTATAAGTCACCGTATAGTATCTTAGTAAGCAGTGATTTTTGAATAGTAGAGTAGATCATAGAGTTATCAATGGTAGCTGATATTTTAGCCATCTTTATGATGTAGCCCGTACATTAATCTACAAAAATTGTTTAGATGCATCCCTCAGAATGGGTTGTTTCTAAATGGTTACTGCATGTTTATTTCTACTTTTGTGGTCTAAAGACAGAATTATCTTCAATCAACTAACATAAGATGAAGATGTGAAATGGTATGTCTCTTCAAATAAAATACCGTTTGGTCAGAAGTACCTCAAATATGAACCGGGACTCTTTGTTTGAGTTTAACCTACAGCAGTTGGAAAACTCATGGCATAATGAAGCAGTAGTTGTCAGTGTTTTGAAGAGGTAATAGGGAATATATCTTTATTATGTTTCCTTGTTTAAAGGGCCTTAATATACATGTGAATATATGTGTATGGACATTTATGTATAATGCCAAAAAAAACTGCATGGCTAATTATACAATTGGATATGGATAGGCCAAGAATCTTGCCAGAGACTGCTTTAAAAGAAAAATTTCAAAAATGTTTAGAACAGATTAGGTAGTACTGACTAAAGATTTCGTCTAAAACTATGAGTTTTAGTAACCAATATTGTCAGGTAATGGTCATCTGTGGTTAATGACAAGCCCCATATCTAAAAACTTCAGGTATCCTTAGTAATAGAGTTAGAAGTCCCAGATATTACCAATGTTCTCAATCTCTAATTTGTGAATTTCCTGAGGCTTAAGAAATTCTCTTTATTCCCAGGAGTTTTACCTTGTTTATCTTACTGAATTAATTAGTTTTGAACTATGAAGTGTCCATGCATTTCTTTCCAGACAGAACTATCTCCAGAGTCTAGATGAGAGCAAATTGGAACAATTGCTCAGGTCTCTGCTCTGCTGGGGAAACTCAGCAGTGGGGGCTGCTACAGTGAATTTATGGCCGGTGGCCAGGGAGGAAAAAAGAGAGGGATGAAGTTTAATACAATGGAGCACAATTATCAAAATCAATTAACATAGCCTGCAGAGCATCCTTTATTCCCAACTTTTGCCCGTGCAATGAAAAGGCAGTAACCCCAGTGCCCTAAGTATTGCAAACTACTATAAATGGCCTTGAGCTCCCTATCTCAACCATCTTATTCTCAACATTTATTCATGCCTTCATTCATTACTCAACCAACATTTATCAAGGTTTTACTTTGTAATAGATGACATAATATTTGTCATCCCTGTCTCGCATACCTTAGTGAATGAAGAATCACATGGTATGTTTGTTAAAATTACATTTCCCCCCACCTCTAGAGATGCACATTTAGTAGCTCTGGGATGAGGCCCATACATTTGTATTTTTAAGAAGTACCGAAGAGATCCATAGGGTAGGGTCCACATCTGCTCATTTATCACTGGGGTATCAAACACCTGAAAAAGTGCCTGGCACATAATAGTTACTCAACATATATCCATTTAACTTTATTGAATTTATATTAAAAGGATTCTGCTAAACTCTAGGGTACAAAGATGACTGAGTCATAAGTCCTTCTGCATCAATCAGCGTCCCTGGCAGGAAACAGAAGGCACATTCAAAGGAGTATTTGAAGAGAGCTTAATAAAGGGTCATATACAAAGGCATGGGCAGGGTTAAGGGAATCAGCAAGACAGGGCTAAACACTCACGGCCCAGCAACATTGGGGAGAATCTACAACTCCTAGGCCTATAAAAGCAAGGAGAAAGACTTGATGCTGTAATCTACGAGAGGATAGCCAAGGCAGAGGGGCTTCCCTACAATAATAAGTACCAGGGGGAGCAAGTATACTGACTGTTTTTAGTCATCTGATCTAATAGTGCCTCCCATTGGTCTAACGCAACCAGAAAGCAGAGAGCAAGGGAGCCTGGGAGTTAGAGTCCTCCTCCTGCCAGGACACGGAGCAGAACAGGGAAGGTGCAGAGTAGCCTCCTTCCAGAAGCTGAGAGCTTACTGATAGTTGATGAACTACTGATAGTCTACTGTTTATAAACCAATGTACAGCCACTGAAGGACAAAACTTGCAATGAAAATAATAACTGACACTTACCCTTTAATCATTTGACCATGTCTATGAGGCAGTTTATGTACCAGCTGATTCAATTCCCTAGATGCATCAAGGATAAGTCAATTGTGTGAACACCAAGACGGAATGTTAACTACTCTAAAGTTTCATTTACCAGATGATTGTACACTCAGACACATGCATGGAAACGCAAAAACTTCTGTGGGATTCACATGCTATTATGAATCGTGGTCCCTGTTAGAACCTGGACATTTGGAGTTATACCATCAAATAAATATTACATAAGATTTTGATAATGGAATTTCTGAAAAAATTAATATCTATCAATAGATTGACCTGTGCTAAAATGATTCCATATTACTAATGCCAAACTACATAGAGCAAAACCACCTTTACATTTAAAAGAGATTCTTGATCTCTAACTTGCCTTTCTAACTTTCCTAATTCACACTTTTGGCCTCTAAAACTACAATTAATCCCTTTCAATCTAAAAAGTCTCAGCCTTCTGCCTCATTTTCTACACCCCACATTTTGATGCCTAGGGACTAAAGATCATTTAATTCTCTATTTTTAGAGCAACATGGAATTATGAACCAAAATTTAATGATAATGAGGACAATATTCAGAGGAGGACAAACATCTCCTCTGATACATTGCCAAAAACATGCTGCTGAGATGAAGACCACCCAGAAGCTTCCACTGGCACATGGTTCTTCAGTACATATGTATTAAAGAAAAAAAGGAAATGAAAGAAAGGGCCACATGGAACATTTAAAACTTGGGCTCAATAGTGTGTTTCTAAGTCAACTTTAAAGGGGTTGTTCCAATCTCCGAATTCAATTTAACAGATGCTTTTGAGTGTCTATGATTTGACGGTCTCCTGCCCACAGGGATCTTCAGTTTAGCAGGGGAGGGAGATAAATCAACACTCAACATTAGAGGAGTCACTCTGATGAAGTGCTACCTAGAAAGAGAAACAATTCCTATAACAGCTTAGTTCCTGCACTGCTGATTCTGATTTGGGATTTGGGGAACACCTCGTGCAAAAGGTAGAATCTTAGAAGGAGAGAGGATATTTAACATGTAGAGTTGGCATGAAAGGCCCTTCAAAGCTTTCCAAGTGAGGTGGCAGTATAAAGCAAAGACAAGGCATTCTGAAAGTGTCAGCTGTATCTGGGGAAGAACGAGTCCGTCAGTGGGTAAGGAGGGTAACCTGTGTGGAAGAACAGAGTGAAGGATGAGACCAGAAGGGGTGTTCAGATCTGAGTATGGGAGACCTTGAATGCCCCAATCACTTCGGGGTTTTTTCTTTCGGCAGTGGGGGCTGAAGGGATACCAACTGATCTAGTAGCTCTGTATAATGATGAAGTGGGGGGGGGGGCGAGAGACATTCTGAATTTGGAAGTGGTCACTGTTGATAGAAAGAAAGGTGGTAACAGGTACAAAAGCCTTTAGAAAGGGATCAATGGAAGGACTCGGTAGCGGATTGGGTATGGGGCCCGTGGAGAGGATATTGCCAAACATGTCAAAAGCCTGAGGTTTCTGGTCTGGATGACTGACACTTCTAACAAAGAAAGGGTTTGTCATTTCCTCCTTCTTCTATCTTATCTCTCTTTATAGCCTCATCTCCCTAAATTATGACATTGGCCATATGGCGTTTAAATTGCTAGTGGAATATTTTGGTTTGAAATTTTGGAGAAATCAGGTGTTGGACTCAGTTAGATGTAATTGAGAGTTAACCGCCTTAAGTTTGGCACAGTGGATTGGATGAGAGCCACAGCAGGACAAGATAACAAAGCCGAGGGAAGAAATACGGAGATAACTTGAACACACTTACTTTTCAGGGTCAGAGTTGGCTTTGGGTTACCTCAGATGCAAATGTCCTCTCTTACATCCAGGAATGGAAGTGAGTCCAGCTAATTCCCATGGTGGCTTGGTTTGAATACACTGCAATGATAGATCCTGTCTAATTCTACTTTCAATTCAGTGGATAGGATATGGCTGGACTTTCATAAAACTTTAGTGAAAAAGCAACAACTGTTATTATTGCCTGTATTAGGCACTCTAGCCTGGGGTTTTGCATATGCGTATGTGTGGTGTGTGTGCGGTGTATGCGTGTGTCTACACCTCAGAAATTTGTTTTCCCTGTTATTTAAATAAAGCCCATGTTCGTTGGCTTTAGGGTGGGCTACAAGGCCCATCTGTTTAACTAGGTATTTTCTTTACGCTGCAGGGGGAGGATTGGCAAGTGTAAGTGTGAATTTGAATACCAGATACAGGCTATTTAAAGCTGAAATCATCTTTAATAAATTCACCCAGAGGTGCTCAGTAATAGGTAGTTTTGGAAAATGATCATAATTTGTGTGGAAGAGTGTTTGTTTTCTTTCTTTCTTTTTTTTTTTTTAATGTTGAGTGGCGTGTGATTGCGGGAAGGAATAGACCCAGGGAAGTTCATCTTTGGTACAGCTTCTGATCCGTCAGGCCTCTCAGCTGAAGGGGGGAAGGAGGGCAGAGACTTAAATGAGTGCTTTTGGTGGTGCTGGAAGACCAAATGGTCTGTATATATTTCGTATGATATAGTACTAACTTGAGAGCAAATAATACATAAATATTTTCTTGATTGTATGTGTTAAAGCAGTCGGCATTTAGGACCAAGGGTTGTCAATCTTTGAGGTTTCTGAAAGGAATCGCAATTTATGACGTGTTAGGGTAAACAGTTGGATTACATTTCTGAAATACAAGTTCCATCAGGTAAAATCATTGTGATTACAGGCACTGGAACTGTAAGTAAGTTATGTGCTAAAAGGTTGAAAATCTAAAACAAGTATGCTTGTGATTAACTCCTAATCCCCTTTTGTATCTCTGCTGAATAAACTAAGAAAAAAGAAAAGAAAAAAGAACCTTTAAACAATAAAACATAGAAAGTGTAATATGTTATTTTTGATAAATAGTAAGCATTGATGCAGCTCAAAGAATTGTTTTATCAGTGGTCCAGGCAAGAGAGAACATTTCGGAATTCAAATATTTATGAAAGAGTAGAAAGAATGTAACTTTATTGAGTTATTTCTTTTACTTGCTTTTAAATTTTTTTCCTTAATTTCTTTATTTTCTGATGTGTTATATAAAGCACAGGTTGTCATTTTAACAACCTGCCTCTGTTCTTCAGAAATGCCTTCTTCAGAAATAAAAGCAAAAGAGAATGGTTTTAAGAGCTTTGCATTTGCTTGACAGCAGAAGATAATAAATGTAAATAAATCTTTAATATTTCCCCTAATTCAGTTTGTGCCATGCAAATGTCAGGAATATACAAACAACTCAACAAACATTTGAAGGAAAACAATATACATAACTTATTTTATATATTAAAAACAACTGTCAAACAATTATGACCTCATGTATTAGTTGGTTGTTTTGAAATATTCCTACTAGAATTTAAAAATGCTATGAGGGCCTTTGAGCTTCAACATATTGTGCCAATCAAGAGCATATGTAATATATCTAAAGCATGAGGTAAAAATTTTCTTCATAAATTGTTTCATAAATAAATAAGTAATTTACTTGAAAAAGTTTATGAAAATATTTGTGCATTTATTAAGTTCTCCACAGATCTTTTGTGGTGAGTGTAAATGGATTGATACAGACAGCATTTTGATCTGCTCGACTCTAACTTGAAATACAGAAAGTAATATGAAGAGAGTCTTCATTTCTCAGGCAAACTTCAGCAGAATTGAGTCCGTGAAACTTCATTCATTAAAATTTTAAGTGACCATGAATTTGTTGGCTTCAGTACCCGAAGTGTAACTTTATCCTTTCAATTAAGGGACATAATTCACCATCAGACCTTTGGCTTTAACTTTTTACATAATATATAATTTTGAGTACATTTAATGGTCAAATGCTTTATTATTACAGGTGGAAAAACACCAGCCATCTCAAGGGTTTTGGGTTTGCAAAGGCATGTAATTTAATTATTTTGAACCAATTTAATCAATGATTGTTACATCTGAGTAAATTTACACTCTTGACGATTGCCTTAGATTTGAGGGTGAGGGAGAGGAAGATCACTTCCACTTTTAAAGTGTCATTTAAATCTTGGGGAGCAAAAAGGGATTAGGGGATTAATCCCTGTGATATATTATACTATTTAACTTTGTGCCTAAGATGCTAGAGCCTCAGATTTTAGCAGTTAGATACTAGATTCAACAGTTTTTGGTGGTATTAACCCTTTGAACACAAACAGTATTATGCAAGAATGCAGATATTCAAAATCTATTTGATCTAATGTTTAGTTAGTCATGGCTGAAGAATGTTTCACTAAGATCCTTACATATTTTTTTCTGGATGAAAACACTTCTCACTGTGCTGTGCGTATTTCCATAAAAGTCAGAAAGTTAATTTATGGCTTAAAAAATAAAATAAAGGTCTATATTTAATATATGAATACATTTTTTTTACAGTGGAAATTGGTGGTGGACAGTATCAAATGACTCTAGTGTGGAAATATGCAGGTGGTCATTAGTAACTGACTAAGATTTACTGACAATTTTGATATTAATTTTCCCTGCAAGCAGGGCCATATATAAATCTAACTATGTTCCCAAATTAATTTCAATTGCTGATAACTCCATGCATATGAGGCTAATTGTCTTCTCCCTCCGTTAGGGAATAAATATAGTTTGCCTCATTGTGAAGCTGTATTTTGACTACTCTTTCACCTGACTGTTTTCTCTATTGCAAAAGAATTGCCGCCTTTTTTACTCCTCAAGAGTATATGGAACACCATACCAAAATATTTCTGGAATAAAGGTGCTGAAAAAAGGAATCACATACTTGCCTGACTAGATATATGAAGTAGAAGTAAAGACCTTAAAGCAAAAAAAGTAAGATTTTAAAAGCATATACTTAGGTTTAAAATCTTTGTATGATTGGCTTTTTCACTTCTGGTAATAGCATGTTTCGGAAATACCTTCAACTTTTCTCTAAAGAGACCCAAGAATCATTAATTGAAAAATATTTTGGAAGAAATCACTTGATTTTCAAATCACAGATTTATCATTTTACCTTTCTAAATTTCTGATTTTAATTATTTCGTAGTTTGGAGAAGGGTGTTTCTCCTTTTAGCACAAAATTAGTTTAAACTGACTTTCATCAAGGAAAAACATGCCACTTAAGGCCACCCAACTGAAGAAAATGAAGTCCAAACGCCCAATAAATGTTTACTTAGTTTTAAACACCTACTATACTTTGAATCCTGTCATGGTAATGTTTTATGCATTTCTGATCTTTGGGAATAAACACATACACACACAAAACCCCACTCAATTCAGTAAATTTATGTTGAGGGAATTTCACCTAACAATGAGGGTATTTGGAGATGTGAAGTAGTAAAAAGAACGTCACTTAATTCAGAATTTACCTGCTACCAAAACCCTAAACAACAGCAGGCATTAATTTTGTTGCATGTGAATAATGTTCTCATTTTGTCTATTTTGCGGTACCCCTTAAAGTAACCCACTGAGCTTGCTGCCTCCTCCCTGGCTCAGAAAACCATAGCAACCTAGGTCCGCATTTCTCCAACTCAAGATAGAGTTCAAGTTGTTCTTCTCAAGCCCTCTTGCCATTAAATGCTTGGAAAACCCTGAACACCGACTAGGTGTCCTTAGACTTCTTCAAGCTACAGAGAGGGCGGGGGGAAGGGGAGCGGCACACGCACA
>PVKH010033871.1:0-11953 GCA_004027955.1 Chaetophractus vellerosus
AATACAGCTGTAATTAAATTGAAGGTGTAATCCTTACTAAAGAATCCTAAACGTGGAAGCAAATGAAATTACACTCGAAGGATGCCACAACATGTAAATGTGACCTTCCTATACAAAAACTGGCCTCAGTGCTAAAGGTTCTGATTTTACATAAAATATAGAAACCTCTGCAATGAAAAATAAATATATTTCTTAAAATGTCAACATTTACTGGTCAAGGAAATAATACCTAGTACCTGTAACAAGAATGTTTAACATTTTGTTTTCCTTTCACAATGTTTCTTAGGTGAGGAATACTAACTATGAGGAAAGATGCTGAGTTGTAATACAAGCTTGGCATCTCTTCTCCCTCAAATTTATCAATCCATGACATAACACATACATAAACTATATGACTTGGAAATTGTAAAAACTGATTGGAGTAAACAAGATCAAATTAATCCCAATAAAATATAGTGATTTTGTATAAAATGAAACTAAAATTTGAAAGAGAACATGAATATCCCTCCTGCTAAATGTTGGTAGCTGCCATATTCCCATTAGCTCTCAAGCTCTGCTGATATTTAAAATATTTGAAATCCAGGCTTTTTCTTGGACCTGGGAAATCTTTAACAAAATGGAATGAAAAGGTAAACTTAGGATGCAAATAAACCACACTTGGGACAAATGAGCTCACCCCCAGTGTGACATGATTAGAACCTAAACAGCAGCACCCAACAGCTCTACCGCCCCACGCCCAGAGACGGCAGCCTGCTAGGAAACAGGCAAGGGAGGGCAGAGGCTATGGCAATTGTGGATGAAGCATGACATAAGGAGACCTCATCTAAGTCAGAGGCCATGTGCCACCATCTGATCTCTTCAGGTCTCCAACAAATGCAGCTCCCCTGATTTGCTCACAAGTTCAGCAAAGTACCTCCACCTACACGAATCTTAAACATAGAAACTAGGGCCTACAAAATGGTATTTTAATTTCTGTCAGAACCAAAGCCATGCTTATCTGAATAAGTCAGTTACAGAGGCACTAGGCACTTGAAAAGAATGGTACAGTCCCCAACACCTACTAGGGAATTAACATAAAACACTACAGAAACCAATTCCCAGACACACAACCGTGAGAACAGCACCACCTAGTGGCATTATGAAAAGTTGCCTATGAGGACCTGGAGTGGCCAAAGTGATTTCTGTAATGGAAATCAAAGATCCCAGTAAAACACCTTCTACCATACTGGAAACCCTAAAATGGCACTTGAGCCTCCTCAATCTAACAACTTGGCTTAGAGCAAATGTAATTTCAGATTTTTTGAGCAGCTGACATAGGGTTGCCAGATAAAATACAGAATGCACATTCCATTACTTGGCACATACTTATATTTTCAAATTATCCATTGTATTGTTCATCTGAAATGCAAATTTAACTGGGAATCCTATATCTTTGTTATATCTGGTAACCTTACACCTCTGGTGATCTGAACAACCACTGCCCCAAAGCCACATGAGAGACCAGCAATTCAGTTATATAACCAGGTCTTTCAGTTATGGCAGTAAGTAAGCTATCTCATTAACCCAGTATGCTATAGTCCCCCTGCAAAGGCAGGGAAGACACACTGTTCCTTGATGCTAAAGGAGAGGAGAGGGGCAGAGGGTGAGATGGGGGCCACATAGCTGGGTCATAAAATGGGAGGCAGCAGGAAATACAGGCAAGGACACAGCGCAGGACCTGTGGATATGGGAGAACCAAATATCACATTCAGTGGAAGAAGATGAAAAGAAGATGGGGAATTCTGAAAGAAAAGGAAAGAACTAACTACCCTTCTCTTGATAATTTTACCTATTTAAAGGTGCTCCTGCCAGCCTAGGAACACTGCTGCTGCTATTTTCCTGCATTGTGGCAGATGGCATCAGTGAGTGTGGGCTTGGTACAGTCGGAAAAGACTGTGCTGTCAGTAAAGCCACATCACCAGTGACTGGCCACATTCAAGTACTACTTTCCTTAAGGAAGGGGTTATTAAAATGGTTTCATGATTTGGTTTTCTGATTTTTTTTAAGCCTCATTTTCTTCTAAGACACTAGCTAGTTATGTTTTATAGGACTGCCTTTTTTTGGCTCACCCCCTTTCAAAAGCACAGTGACAGCACACACCTTTGCAGTGAACTGCAATTGCCCCTTCTGTATTCTCGCAGATATTCAGGAATCTTCGCACGATGTTATCACTGGGCGTGCTGCCATCGATGAAGAAGAGGTCATAGTGCTCAAAGCCAGCATCCGTGAAGCGCTTTGCCTCGTAAATCTTTTTATTCAGCCTCACGATTGCAGTCACGTTATGCTTTTTGAAATAAGGAAAGTAGGCTTCGGGGGCATGAAGAGGATAACCTAAAGGGAAAAAACAAGCAGTAAGCAAAATGCACGCATTTCATCTAACATAATCCAGAAACACAAAAACCCTTAACTATAAAGTCTACAAGTCTCAGCAGAGCTTAGGAGTAAAATGTGCTTCGTGGGAGAATAAGAGGCCGCAAAGCACGCCTAAAAGCAGCAGTCTGAATAAGTGTAAACACTGTAGGAAGGCAAAAAAAGAAAAGAAAAGAAAAAACTTTCTGAGTATTGGAAGCAGCTCATTAAAGTTCAAAACCTCAACCTCTGGGATTCAAATCGTGGGAGCCTATTCTTCCCATGCCGCAAACAAAGGCATTCCTAAAGCACTTAAATGTGCCCAGTAGGCCTGGAATGAGTCTGTGTGCCTTTTGCTCCCCTTTGAGCACTGTTCTCCACTTGACAAACAATTTTCCATTATGGTTAGAGCCTTTTTACAGATATACAGCTGTAGTCTATAGCACAATCCCCCACAAAGGAGATTAATGATTCCTAAGCACCTACTGTGTACCAATCACAATTGTATATAAATTCTCTTTTAATCCTCAGAATAACCTGTTAAATTCAGAATACTTAACCCACTAAGAAACTAAAAGAAGTTGGGTAAGTTTTTTTTCTCAAAAATGAAGACAACATTTTTCTTTTTTGGGGGGGGGAGGAACAGGTGCTAAGCCTCTAAACCCCCCGTTTGGGGGGAATCCATGATGTGAGCACTGGTGGGTGCTCCAGAATCAGCTGGGTTACAGACCTGACCTAGGCTTGGCCAGTTAGCCAAGGGGACCACTAGAGGCTTTGGTCACACCAGGCCTTGCCCAGTAGCCCCAAGACTTACGGAGACCAATTTCACAGCACACTGTTTGCCACACCTGTAGCCCATTCAGGGCACACTGAATCACGGCACACAAGGTGAGATGCCCTCATTCAGAACTCCTTTGTGATGGTGGGCTCCAAGGATGGCAGCAGCAGGAGCCAGTTAAGTGAACCAAGCAGGTCCTGCCCTATGTCCTTGGCTGTACTTCCTACCTCAGATCCTAAAGCAGGTCAGTTCCTATTTTCTCTTAGCCCCAAGCCAAGCCTACCCTGCTCTATGATGCTGGGGTCCATTTATTACATTTCTCAGACTACCTGCTTAGCCGGCTTCCTGTCGGGTCTGAAAATGGGAGCAAGAGAAAAGGTGACTGGAGGCCAGAGAAGGAAGAAGGGATTTCTTCCTATATTCCTGCCAGAATTGCTTCAGCAGCAGAACACAGGAGCAGTGAGAGCTCCCAGCTTGGTTTGGCACTCCCAGCACCAGGCATACTCAAGTATCAGTACCAGCCAGCAGCACTTCCCTCCGAGACTCACTGGCTCTTCCTCACCCCCCACATTCAAACACCAGCTATGTGGCATTCCCTTCAGAGGTCCGAATACCAGCCTCTGGTCTCAATTCAGAACTCGCACGTTCTGGTAGCCCTGCCTCTTCCTTTTTTGTCTCCCCGGCTTTAAAGACCATAGCTGTTTGCTGCCTAATATTCTAGCTTTTCAGTGTTACAATTTAACATTTTAGCCTTCCTTGTAATAATTCCTTGAATCAAACCCCCACTATCGGATACACCTACTATGGTTTCCATTTTCTTGCCTGGATCCTGCTGATACATTATCTCCATTATCTGCCCATCTTAAGCCTGGTTCTCCAGCCTTTTCTTGGAGTCTGTGAGCCAACCCAACATACTTCCAGTAAATGGTTTTTCGGTTTAACATTTTGTTTCTGCTGCCTGCAGCTAAGAACCTTAACCTGTACACTCATCCAATGTCACACAAGGGATGGAGGCAGAATTGGAAGGCAGGCCCAACTAATTGACAGCCCACATAATGTTTTATGTTCACAGGACATGCTGCTTTTGAGAAAACAGAAAATACAGAGCTTATATAAATGCTCTGCATAGATGCAGTAATGTATACCCACACATTTAGTGAAAATGGATGCTTTTCAACTTGGAAAAATCATATTGTTTTCCTAGTTGGTTTATTTGCTCAAATTATTTCCCATCAACAGATTTACAGCCCAAAGCCTAATATGCACCACTGGTGTTGCACTTCCTAGATCTGATAGGCAGGTTTCTTAAAAATCCTCAGAACCGTTTCAATTAAACTATCCTATGACCTCTGAACAACTATTTGTGTGTATTTTCGATATGTCTGGATGCTTTTGATGGAAGACAGGTTTCAGCAAAGTGCACTGCTCTCTGGGAATCCTCAGGCATAGAGCTGACCCAGCATTCATGCTGCCCTTACTCCATCTGGCCACAAGATGGTGAGCTGGCATCAGTTAAAGCACATGCAGCCTACAAGCACCTTGGAGTTTAGCTAACTAAATACAGAAACAAAATTTCAAGGCTAAAGAGACCTTAAACTTCATCTCTTCAAGCCCCTCATTTTAAAGTTGAGGAAACTGAAGAACAGCAGAGTTAAATGACCAGTCCACCCAGTTATTATTAAAAATAATAACTGCAAAGTGGACAAGCAACTGTGGGAAGAAAAATAAAATGTGTTTATTAGCATGTAAATGATAGTCTAATCATAATATCCACTGTCGAATGAAGCATCTACTACTATGTGCCCAACACTGTGCAAGACACTCTAATCCTTACTAAATGCCTGCAGTGTGGATCATATTTCCCTCTTTTGATATATGAGGAAACAGAAGCTCAGAGAAGTTGAGGAAGTCAAGAAGTTCACACAGTCAGGAAGGGACAGGGCCAGGCTTCGGCCTGCCCAAGCTCTTTACGGTAGGTTACTCTCATTAAATGAACAAGGAGACGCATCAAATCGATGGGATTCTGTCTCAAGTGATCTTTCCCTGTACTTTTCTCTTTTTTTAAATAGAAGTGAGGATGTCATTGCCAGCTTAAAGATTTTTTCAGAAAACTTCAAACCCAAAATATGTGTAAAATTGTTTGAAAAAAAAAAAAAAAACCAGGGCTCTTCCTGACCCTCAAAACAACTTGAATCAAGAGGCGAGAAGAAATGCAGACACAAATGCAGATAAGACTCTTAGAATGCATTCTACCCAGATCCCAAGATTTTAGACCTTCCTTTTGCTACATCCTAGCAACAGCTATTTGATTGTTAATTCCTTAAAAGTCTTAGCTCATTTTCTACATATAAAACCCTATAATGACTTCCAGGGCTTCTGGGGAAACACAGCGTTTCTCAACTAAAGAAAAAAAAAGTGCCAGGAAAGATTTCATTGTAATTGTATCAAGTCCATGAATTCCATCCCAATAATATTTTTTAAAGTTCAAAAAAGGATTTACAAAGTTACAGCCCTTTACAAAAAAATATATAATGATGTTTCTAGTGGGAATCAAATCTTAAAATGGGCAGTCGAGTAAAATATGAATATTTTATCAATGTCAGCCTTCAGTGACATTGTTCTAGGCATCACAAAGGTCAGGTAAAAATTGGGTAAGGGGCACTTTCAGATCTTTTTTCCTTAATGTGAATGGGCACAATATACACAGAGAAAAAAGTTAGATGTTATTTCTAGATTATACAATCACAGGTGGTTTTTATTCTTTATCTGTTTTGCTTAAATTTTCTACAATGAACATGTACTTCTTCCACAAAAAAAATAAACAAATAAATAAATAGCCCAGAATTTGAAATCAAACAGACCTGTGTTTGAATCCACATCCTGCACTTATTGACTGCATGAACCTGGGCAAGTTACATAACTCCTCTAAGTGTTCATTTTCTCTTTCATAAAATAACCACCACCTACTCCAGAGGGTGATTCTGAGCATTAAACAGATGATGTGTGTACAAGCAGCTTAGCATCATTCCTGGCACATAAGCAGATGATGGCTATTACTATTTCCCTTATTGAAAAATGGGAAAAAAATTTTTAAAGATTTTGATAATTAAGAATTATTGCAAAAATAATTAACAATTATCTGGTGATTCTACTTCTAAAAATGTATCCTAAAGAAGAAACTAAAGCTGCAATGAACGTGTATGCCAACCACATCCGTTTTTATTCAGTGAAAAACCGTAAACAACCTCAATCTCATTCAAAAATAAATTAGATTATGGCACAGTCATGCAATGGAATAATGTACAATGAAGTCATGGAAAGTAATAATATGGATCTACATTTACTGCCAGGGAAAGAAGTCTACGATATGTTAAATGAAAAAAAAAACTAAGATTATACAACAGTAAATGTGTTACATGATCCCATTTTTGTAAAAAAAAGAATGTATTTATAAATACATGTGTATGTATGTGCACATATGCAGAGGAGGGGAAATGCCTACAAATTAAAAATACAGAGAAGCAGGCAGAAGAAAATTATAATCTCCAATAATCCCACCACTGCTTAGTAAAATTAATAAATGTGGGCAGAATTATTGATCATTTTTATGTTTTTATTAGCTCATCTACACTTTCTTCTTTTTTTGAATAAGCATGTATTACCTCTGAAAAATATTTAAATGAATTTTAAATTACATCCCACATCTTCTTAAGAAAATTTCATAAAACACCTGAATCTCAAACAAAATTCCTTCTGCTTTGCTACTAAGATTTTCTAGACCTGAGTCAGATAATTTTATACAGAAGGCCAAAGGTAGGTTTAACCATTCCTGTCAAGAAAGACCAACTGTCAGGAAGCAGTTTCCTCAGGTACTCAACATATTACTCCTAACAACCCAATAAGACAGAGATTAATTAATCAATGTCCAGAGGAAAAGCAATTCATTAGCTGAATTTGAGATCTAATTCTGGCTTCACAGTAGAGGTCTCCCATTTGTGAGCTTTACTCTCTAGACCTGGATAACGTGTCCACAGATGAAAAACAGAGTTCCCTGTTAGAAATGCCATAGGTATGGAATAAGAAGCATGCTCTTGGAAATTCAAACAAATTATCAAATCTAAATGCATGGATAACAATATATAATTAAACTAAATTTTAGAAGAAAAAATTTAAATGATGATGAAAGGAGAAAAAAATCTAAACTAGGGGCTTCAAATTATGTCCAGAGCTATTATATTCATAGGGAATATTTTTTCAATGTTATACACTCCCATAAGTTAGTCTTAAATCTTTGGTGTCCATCACTACTTGTTTCCTAGGGAGTGTTAGCAAATGTAAAAAATAAATAAGTAGAAAACAAATATTAATGAAAAAACTCAAATAGCTGATCATCTTTCATTCAGGGAGGTTATTTTTTGTTTTAATTTTTTTCCTGAACATGTATGCCCATGGCTATACATATACTGCATATAAATAATGTAATTACTTTCAGTCAGAAAACTGTTCCCTGTTGTCATAATGGAAATAAACATATCAGGATATCGGTAATGTTTAAGAGCCCAGCTCTAGTTGGAGTATCAGTTCTGCCAATCATTACATGACCTTAGGCAAATTCCCTAACTTATAAAATACCTCAATTTCCTCCTCTGTAAAATGGAAATAATATTAGTACCTACAACTCCTGGAGTTGTGTGGGCATTAAATGAGATAATGCTATGATTAGTTATTATCTGGCAAAGAGTAAGTGCTCAATAAATGACACCTATTGTCATCATCATCATGATTATTCAACATGGTGTTCCCCAAAGAATACCTTGATGTGTAGCACACCACGTAAATCTGAGAAACACTGATAGAATTTGCTGACTTGCTTATTGGTTTGTCCAGTTTGTTTCTCAAAATATTCTTTGATAATTGGGTCAGGTCAAGTGGTCATCCTATTTATGGAAACAGAAAACTTTTCTAGTTTTAAAAGCGTGATTATAGCTTTACTTAGGAACTATAATATTTAACAAATTAATGACTACTGTTCACATTTTAAATTGTGAATAAATATTCTTTGGGAATTTTATCAACAAAGGAAAAGATTATCTGAGGAAATTAAGAAAATTAAAGAAGATGAGCCAAAATAAAATTTTTGGATGGTAAAAGAAAGAAAAACCTACCATTTTCAATTTTGCTTTTTGGATGCGGTCCGCTAAATGCTAAAAATTTTCCTGGAACAATCCAATTGAAGTCACCATTTTCAACTCGCTGGCAGAATTTGGTGAGAAAAGAGAAGAAAAATATTTTATAATTCTTATACAATTTAGGAAGCCCTTACAAATAAAACTACTTTCCACTCTATTGGTATTAGACTAACTGGATAGACATTAAGGCAAAGTAAAATAGCTTAAAATAAAAACATGCATCTTCATTTTCAAAACGCTATTTATGAGTTCAATCTGCCCCCAGAAAAACGTTTATCTAGACTGTATAAGAAAGTTAGAGAACTTTAAGTTAGAGACAGATGCTTATTAAAATATTTTTTATCTCTTGACCACTCTACAATGAAATGAAACACTGCTTGGCCAGCAATAAATACAGGTGTGAAAAAAGGGTAAATATAAGCACTTTCCATGAGCATGGTAAACATACTTTAAACACTGAAAAATCTATAACCTCCAGGGCCATGACGAACACACTTACAAATTTTGTTTTTAAAGGTTGTCAATGTTATTTTTAGACTAAGAAAAGGAAGGAAGCAGAGGTGAGGGATAGAGACTCATTAAACCCTCAAGGTAGATGACTAACTAGAGTCAGCCAAGGTCTACCGCAGAGCTACCCCAAATAGCTACAGGGGTCAGGAAGATGACGTAAATAAGATGACATAAAGAAAGGCAGCTGTTCAGCTCTAGCTAGTCACCTTGCAGAAAAGCTAACCAAAGACGGCCAATCTCTTAATTGGATTTTCATGTGAAATCTCCTTATTTTTTAAAAATGTTGACTATTTTAAATGAAGTTTTTAAATTCTATGAAACCACATAAAATGTACTGGTGGGCTGACTTTGATCACCAGTTGTCAGCCTCTGGTCTAAGTAATTCTCAGAGAAGGCTTGAAGACCAAGGACAGGGCCAAGCAATATCCCTAACATAAATACTCTAACATTTTCTCTATTTTCTTCTCTTCCCCATGTGCCTCAGAACCCATAGAACGCTGGGGTTGGGTTAAGGTGATCCAAGATTTTGCATGTAATTGGGAGACATCTGTGTAAAGTATCACCTCCTCACTTAAGCCTTCTTTAGCCCTCCCTGTCACACACAGCTACGAGCCTCCATGTCTCCATCCACCTTCAGGGCTCTCAGAGCACCTCAGTGATATCTTCCTAAGCAGGGAAGGAACTGGGCCACAGCTCTTCATTAAAAAAGGCTCTCTTCTCTACAACACAGCAAGGACCACCTCAATGGTAGGAATGTGGACTGAACAGAGTCTGCTCTCTGTAAGAGCTCGATAAATATTTGTTAAATAAATTGGAGCAATGCCATGAGGGAAATCTTGGGTCTCTACTTAATTACTTATATTACCCATTATCATTCCCTTGAAAATCAAAACTTGGCTGTAGTTTTCATTTTTAAAAAGTAGTTGTTTCTTTCCAGTTATAAAAAGTTACAAATGAAACTTTACATGACATCTTATAAATGAAAGAATTGCATTAATCTTATTATAATAAACAAAAATATCTCCATAATGAACTAAATAAAATCTTAGAGACACTGTGAGTGTTATGAGTACACATGCCAAATTAAATCTCAAGCATAGCTATCTGTTTATAAAACTTGAATAAAGAAACTTATATACAACTCTTTATAACATTTAAACATTTTCTTGTTTAATAGAGCAATCTCAAATTAGTGGTTCAAGATCTCTCACAGTAATTATTAAATTTAAAACAAAAACTTCTTCTATTTAAAAATTCAATAAAGGTATGCTCTAATAATCAAAAGGCTAAAACCAATTTTTTATGAATAGTAAGAGAAAGGTTTCTGTGTTCCCTATTTCTATACCTTTGACCACTAAGTAGGTCTGGATAAATATAATTGTTGCTATGTGTGTTTATTTGGATTATAGATATGTTTGATTAAATAGTAACCTTTTATAATCAATTATATGAAGAAAGGCAATGGACTCACTAAGATACATTCATTCACAGAACCAAAAGAACAGATTTGCAAATCCACCTACCCCAAAAGATAAACATTAGATAATTTTGGGCTATCTTCAGCAGCTTGAATAAGGTTGATGGAATAAATTAGAGATTTAGGTCTTAGATCTGAATCTGAAAAAAAAAACTAATAAGAAAGTGACAGCTTTTACTAGACCTAATATAATATAAATTTACTTTGGTAAGCCTCCAAAATTAGTATCTGTGCCTTCTTTCATATTGACTATACAAATGTCAATATTTGTCAATAACAGAATATTTAAAATCACATAAATTGGTTTTTCTAATTAGTTATGCACACACATATACACAAACACACACTTGAAAGGAATCTAAATCAGACAGGAACATAAGGTACTTTCCAACCCCACCACATTTTATAAGCAAACAACTAAGGAAGGATGAGGCAAGAGTATGATTTAACCTCTTTTGACCTAAAATCTACTATACCAAGTACTATGCAGAAAAACTACAGATATTCTATACTATAAGAAAAACCCAAAACAAAAATCTGAATTCCTAAAACTGATCAACCTAGATGCTATTATTTACTTTGTTATAGGGTTCTTCAGTCCACAAAAGATTAACCAGATTTCAACAGTTAGCTTTTCTAGTGCATTTTAAATATATTTTGATTTGAAAGCATGAATTTTCACAACTTCTAAGAAATACACCTAAGCCAGTGAGGCATACTTTTGTTGTAATAGCCACAAATATAATTTTTAGCCCAAATACTAAAAATATATTTGGCCTTTTTACTACTGTAATAAACTGATAATAAGATAGAAAATAGAGTCCTTGAGGTTAACAATTACAGATTGATTCCTTTTATCAATATTTCCTTTTCTAAGACATAAAATTTAAGTACAATTCAACATTTGCTCAACCATTTGCTAAGACTTCATTATATATGAAGAACCATAACTTGGTTGCACACATAAAATAATAAAACATATTTCTATTCTCTTAAGGAGTCTAAAGACAAGTGGAAGTGACAAATAACAGCAATAGTGACAAATAGGTATACACCACTGATTCTATGCTAGGGACTACTCTATAACATACAAAAACTCATTTAATCCTCACAGCAACCCTGTGAGACAGGTGCTATTATCACTTCCATTTTACTCACGGAGAGAAAAAGTTGCATTAAATCATGATAAGTTCTATAATAAAAGTATATATGATGTGAATATTCTCGCTGTCATGATTTTGTGATAATCAGGGTAGGCTAAACATTCGCTATATTAGAAACCATGCATGTGTCCCCAGACCTAGTTTTTCTCCCTAGGTCTGGTTTTTTAGAATACTGGTGATAAATTAAGCCTGATTTATTATATGACCATCCTGTATGGGAAAAAAAACTGTAACTTTGGGTATCTTTGGTCAACCTTAAGAGATATAGCAGGGGGACGGATGTGGCTTGGGTGGTTGAATGTCCGTCTCCCATATGGAGGGACCTGGGTTCGACCCCCACAACCTCCCAGTAAAAAGAAAAAATAGAAAAATATAGAAGGCGCGTGGGCCACTAGGCCCCGCAAGCCACGCAGCAAGATGATGATGTAACGGGAGAGTAACACAAGGG
>PVKH010033872.1:0-11941 GCA_004027955.1 Chaetophractus vellerosus
CCCGTATTATAATTGCCCTTCCCTCTCCCTGCCCCCAAAGTGTCCAGTGGCCCCTGGCTACACATAATTTTGTAATTTCTTCCATTGCATGAATCACAAGTCTATAACAGGACACCAACAAGTCCATTCTAGTCCATAGTTCTTCCCCCAAACCCGAGGAGTCTGGGATGGTGATGTCCCCTCCACCACCAAGTGAGGGGGGGCTTATATCCCGTGGATACGCTGGAAGAGTTGTCCTGCCTGCTGCTGCAGGCTCTCTCCATTCCCCAGGATAGCTGTTGTCCATCATCATGTCCCCACTAGGTGTCCTGGGTGAGACCACTGAGCTGTAGAGTAGGAGTTGCAGGTCCACAGAGCCTCTGGACCCAGTTGGCACATAGACAGCCCATAGGCTCCAGTCTCTGGAAGTACACCTAAAACTCTGGCATCAAATATAGGTTTGAATAGAAGAGACTGATGGAACATGAGTAGTGAAGACATATTTCGGTCAGTCTCTGTCACTCTCAGGAGCAAGGGTTACAAATTAGGGCTCACTGGTAAGGCACCAAACTCTGGGGCTATCTGCCCTGATATAGGACCTGGATATCTCCAAAGCCCTCAGGAGGCCCTATGTTTGGGGTGATATCCATATTGGAAGCCTAGGAGGTCCTACTGGGATCTGCATAAGTGTTACCTCTGGGTTGACCTCCCGACTCACTTTGAAGTCTCTTAGCCCTATGAACTAATTTTTCTTTACCATTTCCCCCTTTTATTCGAGTCTTTTTCCAGTCATTCTGCCCATTGGCATTTGTTAGTAATCCCTCGTTGCCAGGGAGGCTCATCCCCGGGAGTCATGTCCCACACTGGAAGGAAGGTAATGCATTCATATGCTGAGTTTGGCTTAGAGAGAGGCCACATTTGAGCAACAAGGAACAACTCTCAAGAGGCAACTCTTAGGCACCCCTTAGCAATAGGCTATTTCAATTTCAACAGCAAAGATTCATAAGGCTAGTCATCAATATCAAGGGCCCATCAATGGATCATCATCCTTTGCCAGACACTGCCCCTGCATTCGGGGGGATGTTGCTACTCTTCTGGAAAATTTGGCAGAGCTATCCAGGATGGGAATTCAGTGTTCTCCCATTTATTGAGTAATTCTTCACCACGTGACCATGGCCCGTCAGCATTTGAACAATTATGCATGCCTTTTATGTATGTTCAGGTGGACTTCCTCCCATGCACCCCCAACCTTGATACCCCCCACCAATGATCCTCTCCCGTCCCCATTGTGACCCTTCTGTGATCCATAGCCTCTTCACAGGTGAAGCCATAACAATAGCCAATTGCAATGAATAGGAAAATGAAATAATAATGATATTTAAATGTAAGAGTTAAAATATAGGAGAACTTAAAAAATAAAAAATAATTTTAAAACATTAAAAAATAGGAAAAGGAAAACAAGATATTGTTAAAGGATTGGGTTATTCAAAAAATGTGAAAAAAAATATAAATATGTATAAAATTTTTTTTTCTGATTTTGCCTTGTTGGTGCAATATCTGGTGCCCAGTCTGTTTTGTGGCACTTTCCTCTTCTCACTCTCAAGCATCCCACCGTTTTTCATTTAATTTTCAAAGAAGTTTTAGGTCACAGCAGAGTCACACACAGAATACAAGACAATCTTGTTTTCTTTTTAGGAGGCACCAGGGCACAATGGACTTTTAAAAAAGCAAAACAGTGACATGGATGTAGCTCAAGTGGTTGAGTGCCTGTTTCCCATGTACAAGGTCCTGGGTTCAATTCCTGGTAACCCCTAAAAACAAAAAACAAACAAACAAATGTAAAAACCAACTCTCACTGGGGAGCAGAGGTAGCTCAGTGGTTGAGCAACTACTTCCCATGTACGAAGTCCTGGGTTCAATCCCTGGTACCACCTAAAAATAAATAAATAAATAAATAAATAAATAAATAAATAAAGCAAAACAATAACAAACTGATTTTAAAAAAATGAACTCTGTAAGCAACTGTGCCAATTTGAATTTCGTGAACCCCAGAAAAAGATTACGTTCTTGAACTAATCCATTCCTGGGGGGGGGGGTGCTCCGGTTGCATTACATTTGGTTAAGGGTCCTTTGATTCGATTACTTGATAAGATTGCTTTAGGGCTTTTCATTGGGCTGCATCAGTGAAGTGTGAGCCAGCTTGGGTCTCTGCCCTGTGGCTGGGTCTGATATAAATGGAGAAACAGAGAGAAAGGAAACTGCCATATTGATCCTGCCATGTGAGAGAGAGGACTTCAGGGAAACAGAAAAGCCCCAAGAGGTTGAAAGAGGTCCTCGTATCTGGAACTGGCAGAGCACAGAGGCACTTTTGTGGAGAGAAAGCATCTCTAATGGTACTTTTTTTTTTTTAAAGAGGTAAAACTATATTTGCAGATGATCTTGCATATAGAAAATCTTAATGAATTCACTAAAAAACTATTAGAACTGATAAATGAACTCTGTAAGGTTGCAGGGTAAAATTATGGAATGCTTCATGAATTTGCGTGTCATCCTTGCGCAGGGGCCACACTAATCTTCTCTGTGTCATTCCAATTTTAGTATATGTCCTGCCGAAGGGAGCACTAATGGCACCTACTTTTATTTATTTATTTATTTATTTATTTATTTATTTATTTATTTATTTATTTATTTATTTATCTATTTATTTATTTTTGTTACATATCCCTCCCCCCCCTTTCTGCTTGCTCTTGCTGTGTGTCCATTCTTCTGTGTTTTTTCTATGTCTGATTCTTGTCTCCCCCCGTCTTTGCAGCGATGCTCCGAGTCGGCCCTCCACGCAGGTGGCTCGTTCCGCTCGTGGGTGGCTCCATTCCATTTCATGGGTGGCTCCGCTCTGTGTTTTGTGGGCAGCAGAGCTCCGTGTTTTGCTGGCTGCTCGGCTTCCGTGATTCGCGGGCGGCAGCTCCATGTTTCACGGGTGACTTTGCCATGCCCGTGGCGGCTCCGCCCTGCCCGTGGTGGCTTTTTGCCTTGCCCACGGTGGCTTTGCCCTGCCCATGGTGGCTTGCCTTTCTCAAGGCCGTCTGCCCGCTCGGAGAGGTCCCAGGAACCGAACCCGGGGCCTCCCATGTGGTATACTGGCGCCCTTATCCACTGTGCTATCCAGCTGGCCCCTGGTACCTGCTTTTAAAAAAATCTGATGGTACCGTGATATGGATATTTCATGGCCTCAGACTGTAAGCTTTTACCCCATATAAATCCCCTTTATAAAACCAATACATTTCTGGTACTTTGCATCTGCAGCCCTTTGGTAAACTGAGACAGAAATAAAGATAACTCCAGGAAGCGTCATTTGACTGAATTTGGCCTTGCTTTAGGTGCAGGAGTGACTGGTGCAGCCTTTTGTTCTACTTTGGTATATATACTGTACAGACAGGTTGGCAGCAATTTGGTTTTCCACTTGCCTGGCTGGATGTTCTCTGGATTCTCTGGTGGTCTTATCGGACTGGGGTCCCTAGCAGATGTCAGGCAGAAGGCAGTGTAAAAGCACTTCCCATCACTCATGCCTAAGTTTTCTTCAGAATCAGGAGCCTTATCTTGGGGGGAGTATAGCAAATCACTACATCTTTTTTTTTCCTCTTTGTCTGTCTCTCTGTCTTCCTTTTGTTGCCTCATCCACTTGTGGAGAAGACACCTGAGGGAAGAAATATATTGTCTTAATTTCACTATGTCTTTATTTACTTTCATGCTTTACATTATGAACTTTTACTTCTCAAGGCTATTATAAACTACATGTAAACTGAACATTTGTATTTTTGAACTATATTTTCCCATTAGCTACAATTATAAAATAGGAACTGCACTCTTACAGAAAAAACATTTTGGCTTAAGGATGTATTTAAAAAGGAATGAGGGGCTGGCTCGATAGCCCAGTGGATAGGGTGCCGGCATACCACATGGGAGGCCCCGGGTTCAGTTCCCGGGGACCTCTCCTAGCGGGCAGACCGCCTTGAGAATGGCAAGCTGCCATGGGTGGGCCAGAGCCGCCGTGGGCAGGGCAAAAAGCTGCCATGGACAGGGCAAAAAAAGCCGCCACGGGCAGGGCAGTTCACCTGTGAATGGAGCGCAGCCAGCCACCCACGAACTGAAAGCCGTCGGTGAATGGAAGCAGAAGCCGCCCACAAGTGGGGAAAGCCGCGCCTGCGCAGCGAGTGGGGGGGGGAGGGGAGATATGTAATAAAATAAATAAATCTTTAAAAAAAAAAGGAATGAGATCTAGAACACAATATCATTTACAAAATTATAAAAATTCTATTGGGTTTCCTTTCTGTTAATGGTCAAGGAAGCACCTATTGGACCAATCTTCTCACAGATAACGATAAAACATAAAAGACAACTGTATTAGTCAAAGGGATGTTGATGCAAAATACTAGAAATCTGTTGGCTTTTATAAAGGGTATTTATTTGGGGTAGAAGCTTACAGTTGCCAGGCCAGAAAGCATAAGTTACTTCCCTCACCAAAGTCTGTTGCCACGTGTTGGAGCAAGATGGCTGCTGACATCTGCAAGGGTTCAAGCTTCCTGGGTTCCTCTCTTTCCAGGGCTCATTTGTCTCTGGGCTCAGCTGCTCTGCTCTCTCCACAAGGCCAGCTGTAGACTTGCAGTTGAACAGCTTGTCTCTTTTCCCAGGGCCTCTGCTGTGTCTAATGGAGCCTTCTCTCCTTCCTTATGTATCTGCTTCTCTGTGTGTTTACTTCCTAGGCTCCAGGATCAAAACTCCAACCTCTGCTGTGTAGTTTTCTCTGAGTACCTGCCTATCAAGGGGGCGGGTACTCAACTCCTACTGACGTGGCCCAATCAAAGCCTTAATCATTATTTAATCAAGTAAAAGTGAAACCTCTGAATACAATATAATCTAATATGCCCAGAGAAACAAACCAGTTTACAAACATAATCCAATATCTATTTTTGGAATTCATAAACAATATCAAACTGCTACAAACATTATCTCAAGACACTGAGGAGAGCAAATCAATCAAACAAACAAACAAAAAACCCAAAAAACAAAAACAAGCAAACAAAAAATCCCCAGTAGATACTATAGAGGAGTCAATGTTTAGAAGAAAGGAATGGTATTGGTGAGTTTCCTTTTTTCTTTTTTAAATTGGCTTTTGCTTGAGTACAGGATTAGTTCAGTACCCTGTGGAGTGCTAAAATTGGATAGAAGCCTGTGGTCTTACTAGAGTAAAGAACCAGACAATATGAACTCTCTATATAAGAGAGGAGTTCATTTTTCTTTACTGATGCATTTTTATGGACTAGATCTTTTTACTTTCATCTTGTTGAAACCTGGTAATGCAATTGCTGAAACTAAAAATGCAAGAAAATAGTTTGCTGCTTTCTGGATTTTATAAAGAAAAAAATTAGATATTTGTGAAGTTGTTACTAAAGTGTAAAAATTTACAAATTTAAAGAATTTCTTAAAGCCAAATATTACATATGTAAGGCAATGTGTATACTTTTTAATATTATTAGATTTCTTGGCTAAATAAATACATAGACATTTTTGGGTCCTAAAAAAAAAGAACCAGAGGATAGAATTCTGGTCAACTATATTTACTAGAAAGTGAATGAGAAATCAAAGAAAGAAAAGAGACAGAGATGAGGAAAAAAATTCTGCATGTAGACTCAGCCTGAATCTCTAGCTGACCCCTTATCCACGCATGCATGAGTTGACTCCAAGTGCTCAGTTAAATCTAAATGAACAGAATTTAGATTTGAGTTGCCACTCACTGCAGAAGAGACAAAATATTCAGTTTGAGTTCAGCCAACTTAACTGTCCCCCAAAATACTACTTGGCAAAGCAAAATAATTTATTCTCCATAATTTACATTTTCCAGCATCCAATCCAATAGTTCTCAACATGTGAAGAAACAGTAAAGCATCATTTATTCTCAAGGGGAAAGATAATCAACAGAGACCATCCCTGAGCTGTCTCAGATGTTTAAATTAGCAAAATAGGATTTTAAAGCAGGTATTATAACTGTGCTCAAGGACATATGTTTGCAATGAATGAAAAATAAGGAATATCAGCTGAAAAGTAGAGGCTATAAAAAAGAACTAAGTGGAAATTTTAGAGCTGAAAAACATAATATATGAAAAGATATCACTGGGTGGGCTTAACAGTAGAATGGAGATAACAAACGACAGTCAGTATACTTGACGATAGTTCCAGAACAATTATGTAATCTAAAGAACAGTGTGTAAAAAGGTTGACAAAAAAATGAGCAGTGTGTCAGGAACCTGTAGGGCAATTTAAGCTGGTCTCACACACACACACACGTACACATAAAATGGAGTCCCATAAGGACACAAGAGAGAAAATGATGCAAGAAGATACATTAGAATAAATAATGGCTAAAACTTTCCCAAATATAGCAAAAGGTATGTATTTGTAGATTTCAGAGGCACAGTGAACCCCAAGCAAGACACACATACACACATATACACACTCCTGAATACATCATAATCAAATTGCAGAAAAAAAAAGATAAAATCTTGAAACCAACAAGGGAAAAATTTAATGTTGCATTCAGGAACAATGATTCGCTTCATCGTGGACTTCTCATTAGCAGCAATGGAGGTCAGAAGACCATGGAACAGCATCTTTACAGTACTGAAGGAAAAATCTTGTCAATACAAAATTCTATATCCAGCAAAATGAATGCTAAATAAGGATATTTTCAGACGATTAAAAAAATGAAAAGAAATTGTGTCTTGCTAAAGGAAGTTCTTCAGGCTTAAAGGACATGAAACCAGATGGAAACTTAGATCTATGGGATGGAATAAAGAGATTTTGAAAATGATAAATATATGCATTTGTTTAAATGACGTTTTAATCTTATTTAAAACATATAGAAAGCATTTAAAGCAAAAATTATAACATTGTATTATGGAGTTTATAATATATATAAACAGATACGTATGGCAACTATACCGTATAGGATGAGGTTGTGTAGGTAAATGGTCCTGTTCTAGCTATGTGAAATGATACAATATTAACCATAAGTAGATGCTGAAAAGTTAAGGGTATTTTATATTGTAACCTCTAGAGCAACCATTAAATAAATAAGGCAAAGAGGTATAGCTAAATTAAATGGAATTATAAAAAAAATCCAATTAATTGAAAGAATAGTTTAAATCCAGGAGGTCTCAGGAAACATGGGATTCAGAGCAGCTCTTGGTGTCAAAGTAACAGGAATCTGAGAGCAGAAGTCAGCAAACTTTTTCTGTATAGGGCTAGATAGTAAGATTTTAGGCTTTGTGGGCCATATGGTCTGTTGCAACTACTCACCTCTGTTGTTGTCACACAGAAACAGCTGTAGACAATATGTAGACAATATGTAAATGGGCATGACTGTGTTGCAATAAAACTTTATTTAGAAACACTGTAATTTGGATTTAATATAATTTTCATGTGTCATCAAATGCTCTTTGTCTTATTTCTCCCTAAAGATTTAAAAATGTAAAAACCATTCTTAACTTAGGGGCCATTCAAAAACAGGTGGTGGGCCATATTTGGCCTGTGGACCATAGTTTGCTGACCCTTGCTCTAGATTTGAGAAATTTGGATCATTGTTATATCAAATTTGTCATTGTTGCTTAATCTGTCTACCATCTGTCTTATTATTTACTTAATTTAAAAATTAACTTTTTAGTTTACTTTTTTTTTTTTTTTTTAGATACTAGGGCTGGGGATTGAAACTGGGACCTTGTATGTAGGAAGCTAGTGCTCAACCACTGAGCCACATCAGGTCCCTTGAGTTGGTTTTTCCATTTACTTGCTTATTTGTTTTTGTTTTTGTTTTTAGGAGGCACCTGGAACTGAACCTGGGAGTTCCCATGTGGGAAGCAGGTGTTCAACTGCTTCAGCCATATCCATTCCCCATTTATTTATTTATTTATCTATTTTCAAACAATTTATTGAAGTATATCATTCATATGTGAACATACATAAACTATAAGTGTTCAGTAAACATTGTGATCTTACAAAACAAACATGCATAACATCATACAGGGCTCCCACACATCACCCCCCCCAAACACCCTGCATTGTTGAGAAACATTTGCTAACAAACCATGAAAGAGCATCATTAAACTATTACTAATAACTATAGCCAGAATGTTCCTCCCCTATACATTTTTTAAGGATTTATTTACTTTTATCCATTTTTACTCCCCCCCCACCCAGTTTTTGCTGTTTCTGTGTCCATTCGCTGGGCAACTCTCTGTGTCTGTTTCCTGCCCTGTCTTCTCATCCTTCTCCTGTCTTCACTGAGATTTGATCCTCGGAAACTCTGAGGTGGGAGAGAGGCATCCTACCACCTGCCCCACCTTAGATCCTGGTTTTTCAGTGTGTCTCATCTTGGCTCTCCCTTGTGTCACTCTCCTATTATGTCATCATCTTGCTACGTGGCTCGTAGGCCTTGATGGTTCACCTGCAGACAGGGCCTGGTGGCGCACCTGTGCATAGGGCCTGGTAGCCCACGCGCCTTCTGTATTTTTCTTTTTTTCAATTTTTACTGGGAGGTCCCGGGGTCGAACCCAGGCCCCTCCATATGGGAGACGGATGCCCTACCACCCAAGCCACATCCGTCCCCCTGCTATATCTCTTAAGGGTGACCAAAGATACCCAAAGTTACAGTCTTTTCCCATACAGGATGGTCATATAATAAATCAGGCTGAGTTTATCACCAGCATTCTAAAAACCAGACCTAGAGAGAAAAACTAAGTCTGGGGACACATGCATGGTTTTTTAAATAGCGAATGTTTAGCTTACCCTGATTATCACAAAATCAGGACAGCGAGAATATTTGCAGCCCTTACATTTACTTTTAAAAGAAACATTAGGGGCCGGCTGTATAGTCCAGTGGATAGGGCGCCGGTACACGACATGGGAGGCCCCGGGTTCAGTTCCTGGGGACCTCTCCGAGTGGGCAGACTGCCTGAGAAGGCAAAGCCGCCGTGGGTGGGCAGAGCCGCTGTGGGCAGGGCAAAAAGCTGCCATGGGCAGGGCAAAGCCGCCACGGGCAGGGCAAAGCCTCCATAGGGGCAGGGCAAAAAGCTGCCATGGGCAGGGCGAGCCGCCTGCGAATGGAGCAAAGCCGTCTGCGAACGGAGCAAAAGCCACCCGTGAATGGAGCAAAAAAAGCTGCCTGGGAATGGAAGCAGACCCACCCACAAGCGGGGCAAGCCGCCTGTGCAGTGTGCTAACTCGGCGTGTTGCTGCAGCAGGGGGAGACAAAGCAGACATAGAAGAACACAAAAAATGAACACACAGCAAGAGCAAGCAGAAAAAGGGGAGGGATATGTAACAAAAAAATAAATAAAAAAAAAATAAAAGAAACATTACATTACTACCAGACATGGTAAACCAATAACATTTATCACAGATAAATGGTATTCATTAAGATACACATCTAACTGTTAAAAATGTTAAAAGATCATCCATGTGCCACCTAAAATTATCTTGTGTATCATTAGTGGTGCTACTTGCAGCAGTAGTGTAAACTCAGACACTATTGACATTAATTTTAGTTCCGACTTAGTTTTTGGCACTGGGGGAATTCCTCCTTTTTCTTATAAGCTCAGCTATGCATATTTAAAATATTTTTTTGTTATATTTTCCAGTATTTTTAGAAATTTTTAGGTTATTTTTGCCTCCATCTTGCTGGAATCTGAAGTCTCCCAGATACTCCTTTTCACTGAACAGGAATTATGCTTCTTGCATAAGAGGCAGGGAAGGGAAGATGTGACTAGAATTGGGCAGCTTAATTAGCCTTTTTGGAAGAGGTAGATATCATCTACCTCTGTGGTTTTTACCTTCTTTTATAATACTTAAAAGAACTTTGAAAACCTATATGTCTTATTTCACATTTTTAAGTTCACTTATTAACATATCAAAATAAGTTGAAATAATTGCAAGAGCTGTAATTTTCATTTAAAAATAAAACTTACATCACTTTAAAATATATTTAATGCAATCTAAATATTCTAGTGATTTGATACCTACCACCATTCATTAAAAATGCATATACGGGCACATATGTGGCTCAAGCAGTTGAGTGCCTACCTTCCACATGAGAGGTCCCAGGTTTGGTTCCTGGTGTCTCCTGAAAACAAAACAAACAACAAGGAAGACAAATGAAAATACCAACTCAGGGGAGCTGATGTGTCTCAGTTCTTGAGCACTGGCTTCCAACATTCGAGGTCCCGGGTTCAACCCCTGGCCCCTGGTACCTCAAAAAAAAATTGCTATACAACTTTAAAAGTTTGTGACTTTACATCATTTCTTTTTCTATTTAAATGCATTTTTCTGTACCACTTCTTTCTCAATAATTTTATCCTGATGTAATGTTTTGTCTTTTACAGTATTTTATTGATCATCCTCTCGTACTTGGACGCACACATAGGTTTGTAAAATGAAATTTAATTTCCTGTGTTCATAAGTCTCTAAATGTTGAACACATTTCTTCTGGGTTTAGCTATTTTTGCAACTGTTATTAGTAATCTATTGATAAAAATAACATAAATATATTATAAATTTTCATAGCTAATTAAATATTTAAAAATGGATACATATCTCTTCTTGAGATGGGTGTGACTACCCCCTCTCTCATAAAATCAAGTACCCACCAGCATATATTACTTATTACTTGAATGAGACAGGATTCAATATACCTTTTGCTCTTATTTTTTTATTTTCATAGATGTGAGGATTGAATAACATTGTTCACATAAATAAGAGGATGGGAAAAGGAAGGAGTTTTGTTCTAGTTGATATTCAGTTCTTTTACTTTCTCCCAAGTTTTAACCAAAACTCACATTGTTTTCTATCATCAAGAATTACTTTTAGCAATCCATCAGTCAATTAGTTGATTAGGTTGTCCTCTTATTTTCCAGAAAGCAAAGAATTGAAAATCATATTCCTTGCAAAAAGTACACAAGTCATTTATTTTCTCACCACGTAAACCAATATTTTGAAATTGCTCCTTTGTTTGTTGTCCCAGAGGTTTTCATACCTGGGATAAAGCATCACAGTAAGATGCGAGGTGGGTGAGAGCTGTGCCTTTCCTTTGAAAAGTGGGAGAAGGGAAGTGGTGACAGAAGAGGCCTCTACCACAGGTGTTTTTTTCAGGTAGACCAATTTTAAGGAAGAGTGCATGTAGGAAGTTGAGTATCTGGAATGGAAATAGATTCTCCTTGAGACTACCAGTCTTGTGCACCCTCTGGAAAGTTTTCTGGATCCTCACTTATTTGTTTGAGGTGGGCTCCTGGAAGAAGAAGGCTTTGCAGCTGGGCTGCCCTACAGGAGTGGTAGAACCGAAGAGTCTGTTGTTAACAATTGTTAAAAGACAGAAGCAGCAAAGAGAGGCCTCAGGATAGAACCCCCTCCCCTTCCCCTTCCTTCCACTTCAGCCAACACGGGAGGAGAAAAGGGATAGCTTCTTGGATAAGTTAAAATAATGGACTGAGAGTGTTAGGAGGGGCGATTTTTTTTTAACGAGCAATATGATATTGGGTGAGTTAGTTAATGTGTCTCAGTCCCAGGATCCTCATCTGTAAAATGACAATGATGATAACAATGCTGTCTACTGCAAAAGCGAGCAATGATCCCTTTTCAATACTTTCCATTGAGGAACACTTCTAACTCTCTCTAGTTCTCTCTTCTGCTGAGACAAAATCTGTCTTCTACCACCTAGTTGACAAAATACTCTCTTCCTAATAATCCTTCATCTATTTTATGTTTAATATCATATCTTCCTTTTTTGGGTCTCTCCTCCAGCATAAATCTCATGAGTTCTTTGGTTAAATGGGATCTATAATTTTAAGACTCCTTATCCGTCCTGGTCACTCTCCTCTGGATATATCTTCATTTGTCAAAATGACTTTTAAAATATGCT
>PVKH010033873.1:0-11954 GCA_004027955.1 Chaetophractus vellerosus
TGAGTTGACTTTTACAATGGAGATTTATTGGCTTACAAACTTATGGCCAGAGGTTGAGAAAAATATTTGGTCAAGTTAATATCAGGCAATGCTTTCTCTCTGAAGACCAGCTGTCTGTGATCCTGAACACCTCTGTAACATGGCAAGGCACTTGCTATCATCTGCTGGTCATTTCTTTCTCTTCTGGGTTTCAGTGCTTTCCCATTCTAGTTTCCAAACCTTTCTCACCCTCCTTGTCTGAATTGCATTCTCATATAAAGGGTTCCATTAAGAGGATTAAGACCCACCCTGGGTCTTACTGAAGTAACCTAATCAAAAGGCTCTTAACTTAAGTCACTTAATCAAAAAGCCTTATGTTCAAAGCGTATACCCACAGGAGTGGATTGGCTTTAAGAACATAAATTCTGGGGTCCATAGAGCTTCAAACCATCATGGAGAAAAAGTTAAAGACATGATGAATTTTTACTACTAAATAACTCTGTGCTGATTGTGGAAACATGGGCAGATAAGGCTCAGCACTCACTAAGACAACAGTGAGGCAAAGGCTGCATTGGGGACCTGCTTTGGTATTCAGCAGACCAGAGCAGTGCTTCACAACTCCCAGGAGAGTGAGGGACAGAGAAAGGAAGAAGCCAAAACAAAAAACATTGAGTTACTAAACCTTCTGACCACTGGGAAGAACTCCACTCCCCCACCCTTGAGCTATTAAGCAGAAGTAAAATTCCTGGTACACTGCAGCTAATTGAGAGGAGAGCAGACTTCTTCCTCCCTATATACCAAATAGGAAGGTGCTTTAAGTAATCTAGGATGGTACTGGAATGATAATGAAGCCAAAGTAAAACCATGAGTTGCTTGCCCCTGTTGCCAGAAGTGGCACCTATACCCTGCCCTCAGGGCAAATAGTCTGGGTGGAGCCACTGGCTCCCTGCTCTGAAAGGAATGTGAAGGGCATTCCCTGGGAGGGTAGTCTTGGAGGGTAGAGAGTGGATTCTTTGCAGTGAGTTTGACCTTCTGAGCCCCCTTTGAATCTCAGAAGGGACTACAATCCATCAGAAAAAGGGAAAGGGAATATCCTCAGGGAGGCTGTCACACCCAGGCTCTCTGGTAAAGAGAGGAATTAGATTAGATGGACAGACAGGTACCTAATCAGCAGCATTCTGGCAATGTTAGGAATCTAAACTTCCAGATTAGGAGACTAATTAAACTAAGGAGACACTTTAGCTCAGTGGAGGATTTTCCACCTTGCATATATGAGGTCCCCAGATTGATTCCTGGCTCTTCTTAGAGGAGTGATTTACCAGGTTACCAGGCATCCAGATGATACTTTGACAGGAAACATATAGAAATTTTCTTGTATTAGTTTTTCTTATCTCTTATTTTTTTAAAGAAAGATTCCTTCTTTATTTTTCTTATTTTCCTCACTAAAACCCAGTTCAACAGAGGGAAAGCTGCAGGGTGATTGATTGATGAACACCTGCAGCTGAAGAAGCTCTACGGGGGCCTAACACAGCTGTTGTTCCTTGTTTTTTTGTTTGTTTGTTTGTTTTAGTTTTTGTTCTTTTATTCTTTTTCTCTCCTTTTTAAAATTAGCTGCTGCTGTCTTGTTTCATTTATTGTGTTTCCCCTTCCTTTGTTTCCCTTTTTCTTCTTTTTTTATTAATTTTTTTCTACCTATGCTATTTCTTTTATTTCATTCTTTTTTTCTATCTTCTGTTTTCTGCTATTGTTCTTCCATTTCACCTCTTTTTCTTTGGTCTTCAATTTTTCTTCTTTTTATTTCTTTCTCATTTTTTCTCTGTTTTCTTTCTTTTTTATTGTTCTTCTTCTTTTTCTCTTTTCTTGTTTCTTTTCCTCTCTTCTCATCATTCCAGGTTTTTAATTAATTATTTATATTTCTCTCTGCTTTCTTTCTCCTTTCATTGTTTCTACTCCATTCTATTATTTTTATAACTCTGCTCATGTTAATAATTCATGTTCCTAGGTCTTGTAATGTTCCTTTTTGATTTTTATGATTATTTCACAATTCTTCTTCTCTTTATATCTTTTTCCTTTTCTCTAGTCCTAATTTTTTTGCAAGTGAAAATAGACAACAGCAAGGATATAGAATAAGAGTAAAAGTGTGAAAGTGAAACCTTACCACACATATGAAAAAGAATAAAATAAAATAAAACCTTAGAGTAGAAAGAGAAGCTAACCACCTGACTAAACAACCAAGATAAACAGATGCCTGGACACCAACAAAAAATTACAAGCCACTCTAAGAAACAGGAAGACATGGCCCAGTCCAATGAACAAACTAAAAAAAACAAGACGAGATACAGAACATGGAACAACTAATCAGAGACATCCAAACAAATATCATGAATCAACTTAAGGAAGTGAAGGAAAAGAGTAGGATACTACGAACACTGGGAGAACATACTGAAGAAATTGTAAACATACCAAAAAAGATAATGGATATAAAGGTGATGAACGGCACAATACAAGAAATAAAAAATACCCTGGAAGCACATAACAGCTAATTAGATCTGGCAGAGGAAAGAATCAGTGATATGGAAGAGAGTGCATTTGAAATCAGACAGATAGTAGCACAAATAGATTAACAGAAAGAAAAACTCCAGCAGGGATTTAGGGATTTGAATGACAACATGAAATGCACAAAAATATGCATTATAGGCATCCCAGAGGGAGAAGAGATGGGAAAGGGTACAGAATGTGTGTTGGAGGAAATAATGGCTGTAAACTTCCCAACCCTATTGAAGAAGCACAGTGCACCCGAAAGAGTGAAAACTCTAACAAGCTTATCCAAGATATGTACTTGTCAAATTGCCCAATGCTCAAAGCAAAAAGAGAATACAGAAAGCAGCAAGAGAAAAGAGATCCACTGCATACAAGGGATGCTCAGTAAGATTAAATGCTGATTTCTCATCTGAAAACATAAGACAAGAAAGCAGTGGTATGACATAGTTAAGAGGCTAAAAGAAAAAAAAAAAAACCTTCTAGCCAAGAATTCTCTAACCAGGAAGCTGGCATTCAAAAATAAGGGAAAGTTCAAAATTATGCACAGATAAACAAAATTAATGAAAGTATGTCAGTAAGAAACTTGCCCTTCAATAAATGCTAAAGGGAGTTCTGCAGATTGAAAGGAGAAAACAGAAGAGAGAGAGTTGGAGGAGCATGTAAGAACAACTAAAATGATGAAAACAAAATTAAAACAACATATGGTATACATAAACCTAAAGAAAATATGGCTAATGTAAGTAATTTGTGGACAGTAATAACAGTGAATATTAATGGAGTAAACTCACCAGTCATGAGACATAGATTAGCAAAATGGGTAAGGAAATATGACCCAGTTATATGCTATCTACAGTAGACCCACCTTGGACCCAGGGATGCAAGGAGGCTGAAAGTGAAATGGTTGGAAAACAATTTTACATGAAAACAATAACCTAAATGATGGGAGTAGCAAAACATAAAATAATATTTGAGGAAGGGAATATCACCACTGATCCCACAGAAATAAAAAGTATCATAAGAGGATACTTTGGAAATTTGTATGCCAACAAGATAGATAATTCAGAGGAAATGGACAAATTCTTATAAAAACACAAGCAACCTACATTGACGAAAGAAGAAATCCATGAATTCAACAGATGAAGCACAGGTAACAAGATTGAATTAGTCATCAAAACCCTCCCAACTAAGAAGAGCCCAGTGCCACATGGCTTCACAGTGAATTCTACCAAACATCCTGGAAAAAAATTAACAAAAATCCTGCTTAAACTCTTCCAAAACATGGAATTAGATGGAACATTGTCTAACTCATTCTATGATGCCAATGTCACTATAATATCAAAGCCAAACAAAGATGCCACAAGAAAGCAAAACTATAGACCAATTTCTCTAATGAACCTAGATGCTCAAATCCTCCTCAAAATACTTGCTAATCTCATTCAACAATACATCAAATGAATTGTACACCATGACCAAGAAAGTTTTATCTCAGATATTCAAATTTGGTTCAACATAAGAAAATAGATTGATTTAATATACCACATAAACAGATCAAAAGAAAAAATCACATCATAATCTCTATAGATGTAGAAAAAGCATTTTACAAAATACAGCACCTTTTCCTGATAAAAATGCTGCAAAAGATAGGAAAAGAAGGAAACTTCTTCAATATGATAAAGGGTATATATGAAAAACCCTAAGATAACCATCATATTCAATGATGAAATCCTAAAAGCTTTCCCTCCAAGATCCGGAAAAAGACATGATAACCACTTTCAAAGCTCTTATCTAACATTGTGTTACAAGTAATTGCTCGAGCACTTAGGCAAAAAAATAAAAAAAGATATAAAAGACATCCAAATTGGAAAGGAAGAAGTAAAAATTTCACTATTTGCAGATGATAAGATCCTATACACAGAAAGTTCGGAGAAATCTACAACAAAGCCTCTAGAGCTTATAAATGAGTTCAGCAAAGTGGTAGGTTATAAGATCAATGTGCAAAAATCACTAGTATTTCTGTATACCAATAATGCCCAATCTGAGGAGGAAATCAAGGAAAAACTCCCATTTCCAATAGCACCTGGAAGAATCGAATACCTAGGCATCTTTAACTAAAGATATAAATGACCTATATGCAGAAAATGACACAACACTGTTAAAGGAATTCAAAGAATACCTAAATGAATGGAAGAATATTACCTGGTCATGAATAAGAAGACTAAACACCATTAAGAAGTCTATCCTACCCATAATGATCTACAGATTTAACACAATCCCAATAAAAAATAACACAGCATTTTCTACTGAATTGGAAATGTTATTTGTGAAATTTATTTGGAAAGGCAAGAGGCCCTGAATAGCCAAAGATATATTGAAAAGGATAAATGAACCAAAGGAATCACAATATCTGACTTTAAAATATACTACAAAGCTACAGTGGTCAAAACTGCATTGTATACTGCTACCAGGATAGACATACTGATATATATCCTCACATATGCAGTCACCTGATATTAGAAAAGGCCACCAAGCCCACTCAACAGTGAGAGAATGTCCTCTTCAACAAACAGTGCTTGGAGAACTGGATATCCACATCCAAAAGAATGAGGGAGGAAAACCACCTCACACCTTATACAAAAATTAACTCAAGGGGGGCAGCTGTAGCCCAGTGGATAGGGCGCCGGTTCACCACATGGGAGGCCCCAGGTTTGGTTCCCAGGGACCTCCCCAAAGCAGTCAGACAGCCTTGAGAAGGGCAAGCCACCATGGGCAGGGCAAGTCACCCGCAAATGGAGCAGATCTGCCCATGAACGGAAACAGAGCTGCCTGTGAACAGAAGTAGACCCACCCACGAATGGAGCAGAGCTGCCTGCTCGGTAACCTGGCTTGGCGCATCGCCACAGCGGGGGGAGACAGAGCAGACACAGAAGAATGCAGAGAAATGAACACAGCAAGAGCAAGCAGAAAGGGGGGGATATGTAACCAAAAAAAAAAAAAAAAAACTCAAGATGGATCAAAGATATAAAAGCCAAGACCATAAAGCTCCTAGAAGATAAGGTAGGGAAGTATCTACAGGATCTTGTATTAAGAAGTGGTTTCATGAACTTTACACCCAAAGCACAAGCAACAAAAGATAAAATAGAAAAATGGGACCTCCTCAAAATTAAAAACTTTTGCACTTCAAAGGAGATTGTTAAGAAAATTCAAAGGAAGCCTACATAATGAGAAAATACATTTGGTAACCATATATCTGACAGGGGCCTAATATCCAGCATATATTAAGAAATCCTACACCTTGAAAATAAAAAGACAAACAGCACATTTTAAAAATGTGCAAGTGATTTGAATAGACATGTCTCAAAAGAAGAAATACAAATGGCTAAAAAGCACTTTAAAATGTTCAACATCACTAGTTATTAAGAAAATGCAAATCAAATCCACAATGAGATATTATCTTACACTGATTAGACTGGCAACTATTTAAAACAGGTCTACAAATGTTGGAGAGGAGGTGGAACAATAGGAACACTTATACATTGCTGGTGGGGATGTAGAATGGTGTGGCCATTGTGGAGGACAGTTTGCCAGTTCCTTGGGAAGCTAATTATAGAAATGCCCTAAGATCCAGCAATCCCACTGCTGGGTATATACCCAGAAGAATTAAAACAGGAACATGAACAGATAAATGCACACCAAAGTTCATAGTGGCATTATTCACTATTGCCAAAAGTTAGAAACAACCCAAATGTCCATCAACAGATAAATGGATAACAAATTGTGGTACATACATGCAATGGAATATTACTCAGCTGTAAGAAGGAATGCTGTATTTACACATGGGATAACATGAATGAATTGAAGACCTTATATTGAGTGAAGCAAGCCAGGAACTGAAGGACAAATATACATGACCTTACTGATATGAAATAAGTAAATTGAGCAGGCTCACAGAGCTAGAATCTGGAAGATAGGTTTACAGGAGACAGAGATGGAGAAGAAGGTGTGAGTCAATGCCCATATGGGCAAAAATCTATGATAATATGGAAGGGTGTATTGTGCAGTGGATGAGCATAACAGTGGTGCAGTGATGCTATTGGGCTGGGAGGTGCTGGTCTATGAGTATAGTAGGGTAAGGAGGGTGGGTTAGACTCCATGGAAATGGAGGGATGGTTGAGGAAGGGAGCAGGAGAACTCTGGGGATTGTGGGTATATGGTTGAAACTACAATGTTAGGAATATTATTTTGGCAAATATGGCAAGGGAGGGTTACTGGTTTAAAATGTTGGATATGGGGGACACGTGGAACATTGTGCACCTGAGGCAGGCTTATAGGGAGTGTGTAGGGTTTATCTTGTCATAGTTTGCCGAATCTGAGGATGGAGACTCACATAATAAGTGGGAAGGAATTGGACTCCCATCCTGGGGAGTCCTGCTAGGATCTCAAAAAGAGGGGTGGCAGGCTCTTGAGAGCATAGGCAGTGCCTAATATAGGAGCACAGGCCAGTATAGCAAGCCCTCAATGTTGTTGCAAGTAACTATGATTCTGGTCCTTTAATGAGTTAATCTTGGTGGTTACCTTGGAGGACCCTGAGGGTAGAGGAGGGAAAGAATAGAATACATGGGACATGGAATATTTTTGGGGCAATGGAATTGTCCTGCATGATCTTTCAAGGATGGATACAGGTCACATCAAACTTCGTCAAAATCTGTTAAAATGTACTGTCAAAAATATAAACGAAAATGTAAATCATTGACCATGGTTAGTAGCAATATTTCAATATTTGTACATCAATTGTAGGAAATGTATCATCCACATGTAAAATGTTATTAATAGGGGAAAGGGAAAAGGGAGAGGATGTTGGCTATATGGGAATCACCCATATTTTGTACATGACTTTTCTGTAACCTAAAGCTCCTTTAAAGACAAAATGAAAAAAAATAAGATGCTGGGCGATAAATGGAAGCCAATGTCACTGTACATACAAGACAACAGAATTTATGGTGATGAAAGACATAAAGTCAAAAAACATTGTTAATCTTATATTTTTTATTTTTTTATTGTTTCAAACTTTTTAAAAAATAAAATACAAAGAAGTTTTTTTAAACTATCATAGTGCTCCCTTCGGAAGTACATATACTAAAACTCATTATATCATATTCATATAAATTGTATTTGGTAATTTTGTTGGCTTCAATTTTGAAGATGTTTTGGATCACAAAAGGGTTATAACTGTGACAGAAGAGGGTCATTGTTGCAGGGTTCACCCAGGGCATACCTATAAGGCATATGAATGTGTTCAAGTGTTCATGGGACATTGTCATAGTTGGTGGAGCTTCATAAAATATCCAAAGGAATATCGAATTCCCATCCTGGATAGTTCTGCCACATTTTCTAAATGGACAGCAAGAATCCCCTGAGTACAGGCGCAGTGACTAGTGAAGGAGGATGGACCTTTGATGAGCCCTTGATTGTGATAACTGTACTTATGAATCTGTACTTTTAATATTGAAACTTAGCCTGGTATTTTAGTGTGCCTAAGCGTTACCTCCTGAGATCCTCCTTATTGCTCAAATGTGGCCTTTCTCTTAGCCAAATTCTGCATATAAATGCATTACCTTCCCACCAGCATGGGACTTGATGCCCGGGGATGAGCCTCTCTGGCACTAATGGGTTACTACCAAGCAACAGCTAGCAATGCAACTGGAAAAAGACCTTAACCAAAATGAGCAACGGGTAAAGATAAATGAGTTTATTTGGCTAAGAGACTTCAAATTGAGTCAGGAGATCACTTCAGAAGTTACACTTATACATGTCTCAGCAAGATCTCATTGACTGCCAAAGTAAATATTGCCTCATATAGTCTTGCTCTTGAGGGCTCTGGAGACATCCAGACACTATAGGCAGGACTGACAGCTCAGGAGTTTGGCACCCTGCCAGTGGGTCCTTCTTTGGAATTTATGCTCCCAAGTGTGACAGAGTTGAATTCAGTTGTGGTTTCCCTACATATGGCTCTTCTGCCCTCTATTACTGGAGTTGACAGGTATATGTCCAAGAGACTTAAATCCTTGGGCTGTTCATATTCCAGTTGGGCCCTGAGTCTCAACAGACTTGCAACACCTACTTTTCAGCACATTGGATTCACCCAGGACAACTGACAAGTAGATAATGATTGACAGTGATCATCTCAAGGAACAGGGAATGTCTGCAACTACAAGCAAGAAAATCCTATCTATCTGCCCCATGGCTTCTAAGTCCCCTCTCAATAAGAGGTGGAGTGGATATCAACATCACAGAATCCTCTGTAACTTTGGGTAAATTTATGAAAAATTCTAAGCCATTATTTCCTCAGCTTAAGGTTGGTAAAAATCAATAATAATAATGATAATAATAATCTTATGTAAGAACTAGAGAGAAGATATGTATTAAAATTTTAACCCAATAGCTGGTTTAAAGAATGATCTTTATAGATTGAATAATTTTTTTGTCAATAGACCGTAAGCTTATGGCAAGCTAAGAATGTGATTTTGTACTTGTACCTACTATGAGTATTCTAGAGTCTAAGATATAGTGGACACCAAATAAATGTTTGGTTTAGGAATTAGGAAATTACCTGATAAATATGTGAAGGAAACATCAGAGTAGTGATTTGGCATATAAGGGCAATATCATTATTAAACTACAAATGATTTTCTTCTTAAAATCCAATCTCTGCTTCCTCATATCCCTTCTGTGGCCTTATCTATCTCCCTATATGACTATCTCTATATTCCCCCTCCCCAATATGATCTACCACAATAAGTTCATTTGGACCACCTTGTGAAGAAAGCCGGCATTTATCACACCAGACAGTAGTCCTCAGGACTCTCCTCAACATCATTTTATCTTCATATGCCCCCTCATTAACTTTAATTCTATTCTTGCACAGGCAATAATAAAATATATAAGAGTCTCACAATCAACTGAAGACAGGAGGGAAGAAACCAAGCCACCAGCTCTACAGATCTCTCCCATATCCCTAGTCAATCTGACCTCATGTGTCATATTCAAATTCTCATTGATATTAAAAAACCAAACTGGCACAGACTTCTTTGTAACCCTGATGCATCAGTCCTGTGGCTCACATAACTCCCATTAGAATCATCCTTAAGGACTCTCAGGGGTTCCCATTACTAATTGGACATTCCCTAATACAAACAGCCACTATATTATAAAGTTGTCAGATTGTATTTTATATAAATTTGTGACCTGATCGTTTTTATGGTGCTATGTAATCAGTAGAGTCCTGGGCTTCAGTATATTTTCTCCTCTGAACTCATTGCCTGTTTGTCACTGATTCTGAACCGGTAAGCAGACTAGACATTTCTAACATTATAAAATTTGCCTGATATATCTCACACAAAATATCAATTGCTATATGAATATATTATAATCAGTTCTGAAAAGGCACAAACCCAGGAAGAAGGGGCAGGGGAAAGGAAGAAGAGTTTAGTGGTCTCTCATCAGTCAGGAGGCAAGTAAACAGACATGACTGTTATAATTCTATCATAGGTGAACTTTTAACACAAGGCCTAGGACACTGAAACTTCATCAAATGTTTAGACATGGATTTCAGGCCTATAAATACTGTTTTAATTTCTATCAGTGAAAGTAAAACTTAGTTGTAAGAAGAGGATCTCATCAGTAAATATATCCTTTATTCTTCTCTGAAATTCATTTTCCAGTATTCCACGGCACTCAATGTCTATTTTTTAGTTGCTCATTGATAGCTTATTAAATGCAAGTTATATTTCCTCAGCTACTTTGATGTGGTAAGTACGGTTATGGGTCATAACATGTATTTTTTAAGTAATCACACTTGCCCACACACCCACAACCTCCATTAATTAATACACATTGTAAAAAAAAAAAAAAGTCCATAGAACAAATGATTTAATGTCCTTCAAACCAAAACTCAATTCCTTGCACAATGGGCATCTATGTGTTATCACTATTAGACCCTTGTTGTGGGGACTTTTTTTTCAGTCCTATCACCTCAAGTTAATGCAGAACTCTGAATTTTTAGCACACTATCCTTTGACCTTGTTCACCAAATCCTTTAATCTCTAGAAATATTTTACCTGTTATTTACACTATATACTAACAGGAAATAAAAAAAAAATCTGTATAAAATAAATGTGGAACACATAATAGCAGCTAGTAGTTTCCATAGCTAGTACATGCAGGAACTCCACTTTGAAGTAAAAGCAAGAAGGCCTTCAATTCTTCTGGACCTTCTGAATCTTGTTCTCCTGGCATATACTCAAAAGAGAGATGATTGTTTTCCAGATTAAATAAATCACCCTAATACCATAGAAGAGGGTTTGCATGTCTTAAGCCTGCTTTGATATTATATTAATTATAGTTGTCCACCATATATTTTAGAACAATAATCTAAAGATTTATTTTATGATGTCTTATAGAAAAGGTTCACTGGAGGCTTAAAGCAATTATTATACAAAAAATCCTACTCTTATATTGCATCTTGTCATTTGTTCTAGATTTCAAAAATTAATTCACAGTCATCTTCCTAAGGAGATGACAGAAGTTTTAGTTATCTAAGTAATGGATGTTGTTGGAGTCCCATCAAGATTCATTTTACTGGACAAATAGATGGATGCTATTTTTCAGATGACACCACACTCATTTTTTTGACCCTTTGACTCTGCCTTATTGTATTTCCTCATTTTTTTCTCCTGAGAGCACTCCCCTGATAAATCCTTTGCATGAGAATCTCATATCTGTTTTTGATTCTTGGGAAACCAATATTAGGTATTTCATTTCTTTTTTGGGTATAAGATTTGTCTTCCTAATTATACTAATCAGTTTCACATGCAGATACTAAAATTATTTTGTAAACAGAACTTTTAAAAGTAAATATCCTTCCCTAACCCATAAACTGACCTTTCTCTCCATGTTATTTTAGACAAAACCTGAATAAAATGGATAAAGGAAATCAATCTTTAGTATCAGAATTTGTGCTTCTGGGTCTTTACCACTCATGGAATGTGCAAGTTTTACTATTAATGATATTTCTTATGCTTTACTTGACCATCGTACTTGGAAATATTTTTGTCATAATCTTAATCCTCACTGACATCTGTCTCCATTCCCCCATGTACTTCTTGTTGGCCAACCTGTCCTTTGTTGATATGTTGCTTTCCTCAGTCACCACACCTAAAATGGTCACAGACTTTCTCAGAGAGATGAAGACCATTTCATTTGGAGGATGCATGTGCCAGATCTTCTTTGTCCATTTTACTGGAGGGAGTGAGATGGTGCTACTGGTGGTAATGGCCTATGATCGCTATGTGGCCATCTGCAAGCCCCTGCACTACTCCACCATTATGAGCCTGCAAAAGTGCATTGCATTAATGGTGGCTTCCTGGACAATTGGCTTT